>JAQGBY010001229.1:0-31317 GCA_034698785.1 Mycogona germanica
AATTTTGCATATGACGTCATCACAGTTGTCAGCGCCAGCGAAAATTGGGTGGCCAAATTGTAGAAATGACCTTTCGTAACTGAAAACCTGTGATTTATTTATTTATAAGATTACTTTTAGAGTTTCGTCATCTCGTTGTCAAGTTTTCACGGTTTCTGTCCCAGATTGTACCTTTCTGTTGAAGTTAATTAATTTTACTACGCCATCAATCATCAATTAAAATAACTTAAATTTTGCATTAAGCATTTCCATGGACCCATTATTGAAAACAACGCACGTATTTCGTGAACGAAAAAGGTATCGTCGTGGTTGTGACAAGCACAAAAAAATTGATTTCTTACAAATTCTCACAAGTCTATTTTTATTTGACACGATAAACTATATAAATAAAATTACAAGCAAAATCTTATGAAATCCTTTATATATATAATATATACAGAAAAATTTCCTCAACCAAATTCTAGCCAACTTGTCCAGTAATTAATTTACACATGACATTTACAACCAAGCCAACCGAGTTTTTCAAGGTTCTTCATTTTATAATATCTTCTACTCAAACATGTAAATTCATCGTCGGCAACGTGAAAAAACAAATACAATTTTAAAATCAAGGCCCATCGGATTAGCAAACGAAAAACATTTCCCTGTGCTACTCCTACAGTAGTTCCAATTTCAAGTTGTTGAAGTTAATAAGATCACAAATTTCTCCAACCCAAGCAGCACATGTGTTGGTCTCAACTCAAATTGTTACACCTTTCCTGGTTAGTCATGGAAATTGGAATATCACATTCACACCAGATATTTTAATACATCCTGAATGTCGTGAAACAAATATCTTCATGTCTCAAAATAAAAATCACGATTTTCACTAGGTGCATGTATACGATTCCCCCATACAAGGTGTGTCCGAAAAGCCAATCCATGTCTAGCAATTTCCAAATCTTAATAAATTTAATGCACCGAGCCAGTATTCTTAAACAAAAAACCGTACACGGTAATGCATAAACGTATGGAGGATAATTGCTGTACTAAATCACCAAGAGCCAAGTCACTAATTTTCATGTACTAGCAACAACATTTTTACACATTTACAAATAGAAAATCTGCATCGATTATCACTTGTTCGTAATTAGAAAATTAGAGATCCGTGGGAGTTCGATCTGATCTCAGTTATCAAGATTTAGGATCTCCTTGGTCGACTACGTGTTTTTTGTTATCATCATCATCTTCTCTGAAATACGAATGCTCCTTCAGGAACGTGTAGTCATCGTGTGAAAAAGAGGCGAAGAATCACCTCGGACTTCCACATCATTGAGGCTCTTGGCCCCTTGCAAGGTTGGTGATCCTGGCGACTTGAGGAACGTCCACTTGCGTCGTCGGTGGTATCGGAAACTCTTGAACCTGTAACTCATTTTTCCGCCCGTTATACCCAGCGCCTGTGACGGGATAGAAAATGGGAGAAACAAAAAATGTGTTTTGCGTGCGACATGCAGAACCAAAGTTGACCAGGTGGTGACGGGTGGGGAGACCACGAGTTTCTTGAAACAGGGGATGTGCATTTTGTGAAAGAGGGACAACACAGAGGAGTAACTCAAATTGAGAGTTCTCCAAGTAATCTAGTCTCGCATCTACGAGCGTACAGGAGAATTTCAAATAAATTACCAAGCCATATTATTACTCATCAATTCACAAAATTTCCATAGAGTATGGACCTATTTTTATAGACAATATAATAGTTGTTAAATAAAAATGATCAATTACATCTATAAAATCAATCTTGCGATCAAGATTACCCCCCCCCCCCTCAGTTTTTTAAAATTGGTAAATTTATTTTAAAAAAGTCAGTCCTGTCCAAGACATATTTGGCTACCAAATTAATCCTTAATCAAGTGTACCGATAGAACCAAGTGAAAATGTGAACAACAGGAGAAGGAAAGATGTGCCAGGGACAACAAGGAAAGGCAAATGCAAGACCAAGCAAACTTAAAACCAAGTAACATCGAGCTAAACAATTCTACTTTCGAATAGTGGTATTGAATCGATTGTGCCAACATCGCAATCCATTTTTCCAGGAATTAATTTTATTTCTGGTAGACTCCATTCCAATCGACAAACGACAACACTGCCCGTTGAAAATATAGTGAGAGGGATGATGAAGAATATTGCGGTACTGTACAAAGCGATTGCTCGTTTCCAAGTTAAACGAAATTCTACCCGGTGGTCAATCAAGACTTTATCACCCAAACACCCAAATCCCATAACAGAATAAAAGTGAACGCGTCTATTGCGTATTTTTCGGACAGGCATTTTTAATTGAAGGTATTTTGTGGCCCGGACTGGTACATCAATTCATCGACTCATTAACCATGTTGAACTAGTTTCAGATTTCATTCCATGAACATCCTCGAGCAAGAGAGAAGACACAAATTCGAGAAATCAAACTAGACCCAAGTAAGCAAGCTGCGATCTTGAAATCAGAGCAGTCACAACAGTACAGCAATAAATAGGAATCCCGGTTCAGGTGTACCTCGGGTGCTAACAAATTTCAACTCGATTATAACTATTATATATATATATATATATACATGTATATAGCACACATATGAACAAGAGCTTCATGGAATGATGATGAATTGATATGATCAAATCACAGCACTTGAACGTCTCCTGGTCACATTTCTTGAAATTTCAAGTACAGGTATTTTTATGGGCACCTCAATTAAGCCAAGCAGGATCCCTCATTTTTTTAATTGAGCAGTGAGCAGTTGCTAGATACTCAACGAAAATCAATTGCTTCAAATTATCTAGCCGTGTGGACACATCCCAACTAGAGAATGCCCGAAATGATCGCTCTTGTTTGAGCAATATCTTAATTATCAATTTACAGCGACTACACTATAATCTAAATTTCACAAGCATGACTGTATAAAAATAACCGATTCAGCGAGGCGAACAAATATTAAATGAGTCGCAAATTGATTGAAACTGTTAATCAGAAAAATATATGGTGCATGGCAAATAGGAACACCAGTACACGTGTCGGGCGAATTTAATGCGGAAATATAAATACTAGTTTATTTTGACGGCAAGGGAGCGTGGCACAATCAAATTTCTGAGACATGTAATTTTGAATCGCGTTGATAATAGAATTACTCATTTAATGGGCACCGAGACTTCCGTACTGACTAGCCGCCCGAGCCACAATTTATAAATTTCACCACTTCTCTAAGCGCCAAGTAGATCTCATTTAGAATCCAGCCACGCCAATCCCCTCTAAAGATACCCCAACCCAAATAAAGTGATCTGTATCCTTATTGTCACGCAGATTCACTTGAATAAAATAAAGAGCGATGAACTGCTTGCTCAATGTGATTCGTCTCCCCATTTTCGGATTAAAAGCTTTCACTAATTCTGCTTTGGAGATCTTGCGAACCTGAACACGATTTACTACTTCAATCTACGAGTTCGGTCAAGCTGCATGATCGAACACTGGAACCCAATGAGCCAATTTAAAAAAAAGAGATCAAATCCCAGGTTTTCACTCAAAACCCAGCAGTAATACACTCGCCAAAGAGTCCAGGTCACCAAACAGCGAGCCAATCGTTTCTATAGCCTCATTCCCAGATAGAAAAATTGGCTATAAAAAAATAACAAGCCCCCTTCACGCTGGTTACAGCCGCGTGGATCGTAACTTTGACAGTGTGATACAAAAACTAACACCGGTACAAACTATATAAAAAACGGTCAACCCCCCCTCCAGCCCCCCTCCCTTCAAAAACACCTAACGGAAAAAATTCTGGAGAGCCTCAATATGTACAAGAACGACCGGCCAGTCGTCAGCTAGACCGGTGTCACCGTGATATTCTCAATGTCCCCGCTCGACTTGATGCGTCGATGCGTCTCAACACCAGGGGGCGCCTTGGCGGTGGGCGTGGGGGTGGACCGGGCACTGCCGCCACCGCCGGCGCTCCCCTGCTGCTGGTGGTGGCTCCCACCAGCGGGCATTGCTGTCGTCGTCGTCGTCGTGGCTGTGGCGGAGGGATTAGCGGAAGCGATGTTGGCAGCCGAGGATGAGGAAGACGAGGAGGAGAGCGGATGGGGCGAGGGTGAGCCGGTGCTCCACGTGTGGGGAGACGGCTGATGCTGGTGGTGATGGTGATGCTGGGGTGGATGGTGGGCGGGATGCTGTGGCGGCAAGTGCGAGGGGTGAGACTGATGCGACAGGCTATTGTTGGTGTGGGGTGGCGGTGACGGGTGAGAGTGATACTGGGCGTGGTGGTGGTGCTGGGTGGAGGTGGAGGGCGAGCTGTAGGGGTGATGGTAGGTGGAGGAGGAGGGGAGATGGAGGGGCGACGGGGCGGCGGCGGGCGGCGGCAGAGTAGAGGTGGCGTACTGGGGCGGCGTTGGCGGAGAGCTCTGCAGGTCCTGCTTCATTTTCAGTCCCAAGGCTCGAGTCAACGAACCCTGTAACAAGACAAATAGAGGCAGACAAAACTGATGCAGCCGCTCAGCGGTAGAGAATGATAAAAGTACGACAGCGAGGTTGCACTATGGGGATCGGTAGGATTTGTTGAAAAAGGCTGAGACTAGATCGGGGGAGGTGGAACGGTGGGATGGAAAATTCTCAAGGTGGAGAGAAGGCAAGACTCGGCGAACAAAACGGAAATGACTCGATGAGCTACATGGAAATGACTCGTCGAGTGAAACGAAAGTGGCAGGCACAGTGAATCATTTCAGGCAGAAAATAGGTTTCTAGATAAATGAGATGATCTAATTTGTTGATAAATGTTATAGGAAGTTGATACCAAAGGAGTATTCAAAGAAAGAAGAGAAAGGATCATATTCCAAGCCAGAAAATGAAAGCTCAACTTAATTGTATATGCATGTAAAAGCATATGAAGCAATAAGCATAATTTAACATAATGGTATAAAGATTCGTGTCTAGAAAATAGAATTTGAGAAACCTATGAAACATAATAACCAAATAAAATTGTAGAGCATTAAATCCATGGAGCATCACTCGAGTTAGCCAAATATTAAACCACTGAAAGCTTACCTGAGAGCATTTCCAAGCAGCATACTGGGAGATAGGTACACATCATTTCTTAACCAAATCCTTAACAATTTATTCCACTGAAGTTACATTTCTTGACGGGACAGTAATCAATCGATTAAAATACAAATTCTAATTTTTTCAAAAATAAATAATAAAAGTAAACGAAACGGAAACAATTTCTACCAGTGCTTTAAAAGCTAGGTATAATCGTGGGCTTCAGGATTCAGAGCCAGATTAAACTTGAAATTGCAAGTGATAAATGTCTTTAAAAAGATTGCTTAAAGGCTGTTTCTGTTATAAAGCTGTCCAGTCAAAAAACATAATATCAAAACATTAACAACTACATCAATCACGAAAGGTTAATTACAGAACATCGATTAACGAAATGCGATGTAGGAAAGGTATTTCTTCTAGGGTATAAATATTTTTATAAGGAGTCGTAAAGACAAAATGTAGTAGACAAGACCAAATAAGCCACCAAAAAGGTTGTTGTGGAAGACCAAATGTTTGACATTTCTGAGACAGATCTGAGGAAATATCAGAGGTTGCCTCAAAGCACTTGCACTTTTGTGCTCAATCTTAGAATAATGAGCTCTTCACACTAGCGCGCTAAAAATTACACAAATTTCGTTTTGAATGTGCCATAGAAAAAGTGTAAATTTCGTTAATTGAAAATTTAAAAAATCGGAAGCCAAAAGATCTTTTCCAACTTGAAATGAAACACCACTGACTTTAAACTTCACTGACTGGGCGCAAGGCAATAACAACAGACACATGTTCTTGGTGGCAGTTTATGGCCCTCTTGAGCTATTTGTTAAGGAGATCCACCAGTGTGTCCTGAATAAATGACTTGGTCATTTTGTCTAACCCAGGCTTCATACTATAGTATTTTATGTTTTGCTAGCATGATAAAAAGTGTATACAAAGTAGTAGAGAGGAGCACATGTAACTTCTACAGCCCAAATACAAGGGACGCAAATTCGAGTTGCTATCAAGTGAATAAACGGGATCGATATCTAATGACCTGACTATGATGGAGTAAGGCAAACGGCACATACATGGCAAAAATTCTTTAATTCTTATAATATATTTGGGGGTAGCGATTTGATGTATAAACTACTGTGCTAAAGGAACTTTTATCTTACTCATTGGCAACTCAAATAACATGGGCTCCTGAGCATCAACGAACTACGACTATCATTGCGTTTCTGTTACTATTGGTTTAGGTTGGAAGACAAACGCAATTTTTTTTGGCCAATAGAGGTGGCGTAACGGGGACACACACAAATTCGATAATTTGTTGTTGTTGCACTGATCTTATACAATCATTTAAAAAATGTATTGGCATTGTTGGTAATAGCGAAATTTGCAACACTTAGCTTTAATATTTTAGGAACTTAACATCTTTATATTAGAATGTAGCACTCCATTATCTACACTGATTATAATAAGGGTGTCAATTATGGAAGGTTCTTCTGTTTCATAAAATCTTGCTAGCCCCGCTCTCGCCAATATATACACAGACAACGCACTCCCTGTTCACTTCAGGTGAGTTTCGCGAGTGAGGAAACTCGAAAACGGGACACACCACATACAACGGATTGGCATGTGAATAGGAATATACTGTATGTATACAAATGAGAATGTGGTACAGGCAGTTCAAGTGAAGAGGTTTTGAAAGAGACATGAAGGTGGAGTGACGGAAAGAGAGAAAACGAGGTTTCACGACTCAAATATGAAAATGATTGGCCTTTTTACCCGTAGACTGGAGCGGCGGTTGTCAGCCTTGCTGCCTGGCAGTCCGCCGGCGTAGGAATGAGAAAAACTCCGCCCCAGCGAACCCATCGCGTTCTTCTCCTTTTTGGTCAACTGCCGGTTGTGAAAGTACTCCTGTTCCAACAGCACTCTGTGAATATACCGATCGAACCGTTAAAACCGTTCTCCAACATGATAAAACAAACATTGTTCTTGATGTACAAGCATAATTATAATGAAAATTTATTTTTAAATTAGAAGACAAGTAGAAAAAATATTTCAAAATCTGTGCAGTTATTCGACTGCGAATCTAGCTTCCTTGACAATAACAAAAGTTTTGAAATATGCTTTTAAATAATTTAACCAATTCACTTAGAAATTTTCGCTTAAAAACTTGACTGTATTTTCAATTTGTCAGATTCACGGTTTAAAAACCCCACACAGCTTTAACAGGAATTAATGCACACCTTGCTGGATGAACGATGGAATCCATTTCCGTCATGAGATGCCTCCGGATGATATTTTTCGACTGGGGAATGCCGAGCGCAGTGGCCATCGTGTCGGCAGTGAACGACGGTTCCAGCACCACCAGTGCGCCATGAACGCCGCTGTCCTTTAGGTTATCGGCATACTCCTGTAAAAAAAACCACCAAATAAATTTAATACAAATAACTAACTAACGAACGAGACATGCTCACACAATTTCGAAAGTATACCAACCCCAAGATCTATGCTTTGAGCCCAATGGATGAATCTCTGATTGGTCCAGATTAATGGATCTCCGTCCGTCTGTTCGCACATACTCCGCCTTTCAATCATGGTCTGCAAGTGTCACAAAAACATATCGCAATTATTTTCACGAAAATCCCACAAGGACTTTCTCTCTGAGAAATGCACCTATGAAAAGGTGGACGGTATCTTGGCCACACCCACCTGCCGCTCAAAGCCGACCATCCTCATCAACTGGATCCCGTGCATAATACTGACTTGGTGAAACTTTCGCGTGACACCCAGATACTTCTCCAGGTCCTTTTTGGTCAGGTGGTCTAGCATGCGAGCATCGATCAGGTGAAACGCGAAGGCGTCCGTGTACTGGGCTAATCCGAGGCTCGGGAGCCACTCGTTGCACACCCAAAGGTGACTGAGCTCCGAGATTCGAGGATATTTACTAGATTTTAAGAAACCAACAGATTCTGATTGGTGAAACTAATATTTGATACACAATTACTCCATATTGTGATTTTCAAGGCTTAAATTTCATGCAAAAATCATTAATGGTGCTGCTCCAGTCATTTGTGGATCTTAGGAGGATATATGGATACTTGCTCACCAATGTGCAGGTTCTCGCAGTTCCTCGATGGCCAGGCGCAGTTTACGTCGGTGCATGGGGTTGACCAATCCGAGGCCCGCCTCCAGTTCGGAGTCGTTGAGCTCTAGTAGCACCTTGCCACTCTTTATATTCTCGGAGCAGGCCGGACCATAGTGTGGCATGCCCATGGTAACTTCCAGCCAGGCCAGGATGGTGGCCGCCTTCCACGACTCGGCGTGCACACTCTGTGCCTCCTCCAGCAGTCTGATCTTCTCAGAGTATGTCTCCTCGGTCAGTGGGCTGGCACACAGACTGTTGTGCGGGCTCCACGATGTGCGTTTGTCCAGGGCTGTGTAGTCGTAAAGAACAACAAACGTGAAGTTTACTTTCAACAGCACACAACCGATGAAAGAAAAATAATTGACTAGCTCAATAAATTGATTTTCGAATTACCAAAAATTTATTTCATAACAATATTTCGTAAAACAAATGCAATCAAATGCAGCCTGAATTACTTTGCTACTTTAAATAATTTTGTAAAAGAGGTATTCTTCAATAATTTGATTTTAACATTCATTTATAAAAAATAGATACCACCCAACAATAACAGCTTTTTAACTTCAATTAAATGAATCGTAATGGGACAGAAACTTATAAAAGGACTCACTGTCGACAAGGGCAGGATCCATGGAGCGCCGACTCTTACTCCTAGAGAACACCTTTGAGATAGACCCCCAGGTACCCTTGGTGTTATTTCTCCGATAGGTGCCCTTCTTTTTCAGATCCAAGGTACTGAGCATGTGCGAAAGCTCCTCGGCCGACCTTGACAGGCCGGCTGGATGAATGTTCAGCATTGAACTGCTGTCTGCAGTAGTAATAGTACCCACTGGAAAAACCAAAAGTAATTAGTTGCTGCCACAATAACACAATCTAACATTCAGCAGTTATTATGAGACTCTAAAATCCACCTCGCTCAATAATCATTTGTTTCACAACCACAATGATGACTTGTGATAACACTTACTCGTGCTGGAGTAGATGGAGCAGGAGTCGGGATCGACGCCGACGATGGCCGAATTGCGGTCCGACGCCACCTGGTGGGGGGAGCCATAGATGACGCCAGGCGTTAGAGGCTGCATCCCGTCCCGACCGTTGGGCGTGTTAAGCGGGGTGGAGGCGTTGGGCGTGTGGTAGCCGTTCATCTTGACACTCTGGTTGTCGTGGTCCGAATAGTAGCCAAGCTGACTCAGCTGTCTTCGTGCCTGCGACACAGATTAAAATCAGACATCAAAAATTAGTAACCAGATTTGCTTTAGCAACAAGGTGACAATCTATGCCACCGTGTCATCCGTGGCAATCGAAATTGAAATATGAACTGACATTGGACGATGCTTTAGAAATAACTCACAAAACTAAAAAATTATTGTCACTTAGAAAGCCAAGCTCAATTAACAAGTCAGGAGACCAACAACAAGAAAAAAGCAATCATCAAAGAATCTTAAGTGACCGGGTTGCATAAATATCCTTTTTTAATTTTCAAGTAATTTCTTTTGGACAATGCCTTCACCACTATTAAATATTTGTAATGCTATAGACGGTCACCAAATATAGTGGCTTTTACGTTAAATAGAGAAACAAGATAAAAAGAGGGATACATAGTATTCACTAAAACAAAGAATAGAGCACACACATACAGAGACAAATGTTCACATCACAAGACATACACCAAAGAGATCAAAGCAAGAGCACCAGACTCGCATACAAACGCGACCAATAAAAACAGAGTACACATTGGATGTGCCAGTTACAGAAAAAGAAATAAATGAATGGGGAGGGCGCAGTGGTGACTGCGGCATTGGCGGTTTCACGAAACCAACCTCCAGCAGATCTTCCTGTAGCCGTTTAATTTGGTCCTCCTTCTGGGAGATGTGGGTGCCGAGCGAGCCCGTTTTCTCCACCTCGTCTTCCTCCTGGCCACCGTGCCTGAGCAGCTCCCACTGCTGCAGCAACTCGTCCTCGTGGCGATCGGAGCCGGTCGATTGCTTTGTCGATTCAAGAAACAAAATGTGGAGCTCTTGGTTACGGCTGCACCATAAGACGATGAACACAGTCATCGCCGAAAATACTGCTCAGAAAAACCCTCCCGTTCATCATCGTCTCCGATAACATGTATTGCATGGGTGCACTAGTATTTGCATCTTTGTAAAATAACCTACAAAAAAGAGACACTAGCGTCCAGAGGCATCGACGAAACTAAACGAATGAATAGGCGGGAAATTTAAATTGTGTTTCCAATGGTGTTGGCATTTTTCGGAAATATAAGTCACAAAAACGCCTGCTTCCAGATAACTGTGAACCATATTTCTTAAACAGTGGTCAAAAACACAAATAGTTGTTGTAAGTAAACTAGGAGATTTCAGCAATATGAGAAGAGCCCGCGTCATAAATCGAATCCGGGGCCGTCACAACACCAGTCGGTCTCTCAAGCTACGATTTGTCATGATATATTAACGCAATTTGATATTATTTGCTAGTTATATATTACATATACTTGGTGTACGATTTACGCAGTTTTGTTATCCCGTGAAATCACGTATGAATCTTAAATTTCAGTTTGGATGACTCAAGAAAAATGATGAAACCAGTAGAGCACTCACTGCAATGGTTTCACAATTTTTCTGAAGCCTTCCAAACGGAAATTAAGATTTAGCAAGTAATAAAAACCAACCTGCTGTAAGCTGGAGTCACTCTCCTTCATCCTCTGCTCGTAGTTTCGTATGAAGTCTCGCAACTCCTTCTCCTTGTCTTCGAGCGTGCCGTACAGCTGCTTCATCTGGTTGAGCAGGTCGAATTTTTCGGCTTTCAGCCGTTTACGATCCGCTTTAAGGGCTGCATTATCAAACATTACAATAGAAACATATTAAAACGTAAAATCCCCACTCACATGGATCCAAAAAAATTCAGCTTCAAATTCAAAACACTAAACGAAAACATAAATGTGGCCACCAAGCGAGCGGACCACTCAGTCAGTGCCAATACAAACAGCGGAAGAATAATCGCATGAATTGGAAAGGCAATTTCGAGCGGAACGTAAGGAATCAAAAAATCCAATTGGCATGACCTGCTAAGGCTTCCTTGGCGTGTTGCAGCTCCACCTCTAGTTTCTGCAGGTTGGGTCGGAGCTCGGTGTCGTCGGTCACCATCCGCTCCTTCACCGAGCGCAGCTCCTCAATCTCCCGCTGCAGACTTCGGTTGTGATGACCCAGCTTCTCGTTCTCCTCGCGCAGCTGCGACAGCTCATCGTGGAGTTGATTCTCGCCGTGTCGAAAACAACCTTAAGTCGCAGAAGTAAAAAAAAAAAAAGAAAAAAGATAAGATAAGAGTCAGAGTAGTTCTTTGCCATAATTAATTATCGTGTGACTTTTCCAATCAATAAATATTGACACACAATAAAACATTTAACAAATATTTTGCAGATATTTCCCCAGATAATTTGACACTTGACTTAATCAATAACGACGACGAATAAGTCAACTCTTGACGAATCAGACTTTACCTACGAGCCTCGATTAGATCAGGCATTGCGCAGATCAGCGCCCACACCACACTAGAACAAAACTATGACGCATTAATGCACTGGAGGCCACCCTTAGCCACGAGTTCCCAACTTACGGCTTAAAAGCGACTGGACCACTTTAGCGAGGGCATCGGAGCACCGGACAAGCAACACCGTCAACCGATTGTCCAGCAGCCATCCCAGTCCCAACTCGGGCCAGTACAAGCTACAATTATGCATCGTCCATCCGCGCACACGTTGACGTCAGTGTCAGTAGTTTTTCTAAAGCTTGTTTTAAAAATCGACACACTGGAACCACAACATCCAACTAGGATCGAAGCTCGTTGCGATCATCACACAGAATCCACGATGACGAGACACATATTATATGGATGCTTCGTTCGGTGGGAGAAAAAAAATCAGCAGATCCCCATTCTCCGCAGATGCATCCATCGGGAACACACATCCACGCACATAAAAAAGTGTAATTCCCATTACAGGGTCGCAGCAGCCACTCCCGAAGACGTTCTGCGTGACATGAGAGCGAGCGCGCATTAAGACACTATGCCAATATGTTTCGATGTCATAAACACTAGTGGGTTTGCGGCCAGATGTTCGATAGCACCCGTACTCGTAGCCACGTACTGAGGCCACATCTCGTTTTTAGCTCGGGTGAACCGTTTCCTCCCGGTGTAGTTCAGTAATCGTGTGTATGTGTGTGTGTGGTTGAACCGAGGCTGGTCGACCCCGAGGAAGGAGATTTCTTTTAACAAGGAAACGGCGCTCCATTAGCGCAAAAAAAGGAGGCGATCGCGAAGCTGTCATGTCATTCATCCGTCGTTATGTGGGACTAATTTGTGGCGAAAGTTCCGCTCTGGGCGAAGAGTAACCGATGCGCCCACGCACCGATTTCCAATTGGCTGTAACTGTATACTTGGAGGAGTAGAGTTCCAGCAATTTTCACTGCCATGAATCATTCTTCCTCCTCAATATTTCATCGAACATGATGACATTTTAATTCAACTAATTAGGAACACTAAACACAAAAAGCAAGAAGTTTTTAAAAGGGAAAATATTTTCCCCCGGACTAATATCTACGCATTGGAAGGTTAAATTCAACCTTCAACCTGATGAAATTCAACGAAATACTTAAGTTTTGATATTGGGTCGCGAAACCAAAGTATAATTAGAACGAAACAATAGTTAAACGTCTTTTCTTAGTCGAATCTGACAATTTTAACAATATAAAAATATAAGAGGCAAGATCGTACTTAAAATATAATTAAAAAAAATATTCATAATAAAATCATAATGTCATCTGACAATATTCTGGAATTATTTGATTTTGGCAGAATTGTCAGAAGAATCTGACAATATTCTTTTATTCTATTCGAAAAATAATATAACTCGTACATTTAAATGTGTGCGCGCCTCCGCCAAAGTACGTTTTGTAAAAATAATATATATATATATAATTGCCCCAGAAAGTTGTTAAGCAAACAGAGAAACAATTTACTCTCGCAATTCCTTTCGATCTGCTCATAAAAAATATGACGTAATTGGGAGAGCCCCCAACAAAAGCGCCCTGAGCATTTGCGCATCCATCTCTCACCAGTGCATCGGCACGACGTAGGATCGGAACACGAATCGAGTGTCACTTGGGTTCGCCCACTAATATGATGTACGACCAAATTATTCTCGACACAGACGAACTCATAATACATGTATAATGTTCGAGGAGAGGCGGAGGAGGCGGAGGGAACGGTGGCCACGAAGTCAGGGGTCGGTGCAATACGGGTAGCTAAATAGGACGCGCGATTGTGTTGATTAAGATCCCCCGTCTCACCAGGCCAGCGATGGGTGGGACAGGGGGGAGAGAGGGGAATGTCTGTCTCAACGCAGACCTGCCACAGTCACAGCTGATCCAGACACCGAATAGCGATAAGCGGAACTAAATTGTCGTGGGGGTTCGGCAACCGGTGGCCTTTTACCACTTGCGGGGAACGCGGTTCAAAATTTCGGGTAGACGAAATCGACAACTCCATTCTCTCAGAAAACAATCAGAAATATGTCAATAATGTGTTCAGGATCAGGATAAAAAATAACGAACATAAATAGAAATTCCATCTCTCGGAAACGTGGTCACCCTTATTTGAGCGAGCGTTACAGCGCGTCTGACCCGATTTATAGCGAGCGGTCCAGATGTTTATCAATTAATTAAATCATATTCTATGAACGTCCAAGGTTAAATCAATCGCTGCAACCACACTCGCCGCACTGTGAAGAGGAGTTCTGCGAAATTGGGTGAAAAAAATGACTTTCTTGGAGCGTGCCGTATCCGACTCGAGCGAGATTGACGGGGACACGACGTCATTAAGGACTTTAAACCGAGACTGCCGCCTTCGTCTCGACGTCCAAATTCAGTCTCTTTGACACACAACTGACTGAAAGCGACACGGAATTTTTTTTCCCTAAGACATTCAAGTAATGCGTAATTCGCTACAAATTCAGTAATGCCTACGGCTCATTGATAACCCAGTGTAATTTGTTGGTTTATATTCCTAAGTTCCGCCAAAGTTTCCATATATATTTTTTTTTCTACATTCTTCCAAAATTTAAAAAGATCACAGAAACGGCGCACTGACACAACTCGCTAAATAAAGCATTTCAGATTACTCGAAAATATTTTATTTGATAATTCTTGCTCAACAAATAAACCATATTTTCACAAAAATATAAGGATTGTAGGACGACATGAACACTTGCTTTCGAGTGAGATTAACATCTTCCTCTCGCGATGTCATTTTCTTGATAGTGTTGAATATCTTTTTTATTATTAAGAAGTATCTTGCCTGTAAAATTTTCCTGGAAGACTGATTTAAAATTTTATCTTTATGTCATCTTCGTTGCCGAGTGTTGATTGTCGTCGTATTTTTGTATTTACTACCATAGATTCCACAATTTCATTTTGATATTTTCACAACAATCTCAAATCGTTTTCATATTTACCGGAGGCCACTCACAATAGTAACTTGCCGAGGACACAAAATCCCTACAGAATCCTCAAAGTGAAGCGTACCCTTCTGATCCAACCATCACCATTAATGAATAAAGGTTGCATCAGTCATAATGATTTCTTGTGTCCATGTGCACAACAGGTGACCACCGTTACGAACTTACTTTGGCACTTGTCTTGGATTTTGCCGACGTCCGTCGTCGGTAGTTGCTGCAGTTGTTGCTGCTGTAGCTGCTGCTGCTGGTCAGCCAGCATGCCGTGCAGCATGGGCAGTCCGGCCGCGGAGGTTGGACTCAGCTCGTTGATACGTCGGTTGGTGTCGGCCAGTTCCGCTCGGAGGATGCTCACCTCCTCCTGGGCCGATTGGATGTCGCCGTCGATGCGTGACGCCAGCTGCTTGTTGTCTTCGACCATCTTGCGGAACTTGGCCTGCGCGGAGCCCGCACCGAGATCAGGGAAAAAAACAAAACACGGGAACCGACGCGTGTGTGAATCAACGAATCAAAAAGTCGAACAAGGCGCATCATCAACGGGGAAAATTGCTCGATCGAGAGAACACTATCGATGAATGGGTGAAATTAAGAATGCAACTCCAATAATTGACGGTGAGAGTTATAGTAAAACGTACACAGCAAGTGGGGCGAATTTAATTATGGGAAAGAGGGCCCTAAATGTAGGTTGGTAGGTGCCTCTGTGTGCGGTTCGCACCAACGAACTTAAAGGCATAACAGCAGTTATACTCCCCCATAGGATAATTTTCTGGAAAAGGTATGGCTGATTCCCGCCATTCTTTGATAACACACACTGACCAGAGACGCCAACTAATAATGGTATTTTATTAATCTGTCTACAAGGTGCATACAGGATTGCAACGAAACAAAACTAATCAATTTACTGACGGATCCTAAAGACAACGAATAGACGATCTGCACTCTAGACCTTCGGTTCGCACCCAGTAGGACTACATAATCTTTCACTGAATCTATCAATAATCAGGCGGCGCCAACCTCATTGCTAAAAGAAACCGTAATTCAATTTCTGCAATGCACTTTTTTTAAATACCGCAATCTTCGCCGGAAGCGATGTGAGGGAAAGAGACCGGCTTTATTAATTCTCCGCAACTAACCGAGATAAAATTGATTTAATGTCATCTTCGCAATCTAATTTCGCTGCAAGCCTGCCATTAATATACATTGCTACACCTGCTGCCTCCGTTTAACTTCCTATTTAATATGCGCTTTGCGTCTCACGAATATGAGGCTCTCGAAAGAAGAGACGATGACTGACGAGGTCAAGGAGAAGCGAATTACGGAGAAACATCATCAGAAAACTGCGCCTGAATAAACAGGATCCCACATCCCTGTCAGTTGGAATAAAACTTACGGAGAAAACCGAAACCATAATTTGAAATTAATCTTAAAAATTATGATTTTTTTAAAATCTCGATAATTCCAGGAAAGAATCTATGAACGACATAAGAGCATGCACTATGCGTATCGATGTTGTCGAAAGCAATCGATTATTTTTTACTCATATCGGTTATCGTTAAGATCTCGATCCTGTTTTCTCGATATCGACTTCTTTGAATCTTCCTGTCTGCTATGAGGTTAAATAGAATTTTGTTTTGAGTTTCGTGTACCTGGGCATCCATAAGTAGACGCCGCATTAGGGCCATGGATGACTTGAGCGCCTCCCGCTGTTTGGGCTGCATGCAGTCATCGTCGGCGTCCGCATCGAACTCGCACGCCTTCGGACTGAAGATGTACTGGACGATCTGGTCATTCAACGAGTCCAACGACTGAATGGCTGCAAAGAATGAGAAGAAAAACAGATTTCGTTAGAAAAGATCTGTCACAAACACCACACAGTCATTACCACAATGTTATATTATGTCTTTCTTGGAAGACAGATGTATAATAAAATAAAAATGGCGCTAGACAAAAATACGAAATGGCGCTTCATCACTAATTTAGACACAAACGAAAATAATTAGGAATTTCTAACAGTGGAAAAATTCAGTTTTGAATATTTTAAATTTTGTTATTGATCATTTTCCATCATTCGGCCCTAAAAACACAAATTGCTTTGGTACATTAAACCTAATTAAGAATATTTCTCAACAGATTTGCATAGTTGTGGGCAAACAGGTTAGACGATGAAACAAGGGTCCCAACAAAAATTGCAATTCTGGAGATAAATGCTAAAAAATCCAGGAATATTTATGGAGAAGTGTCATGCTTTCTCGTAAGACATTCCGGCGGTACGGTTAAAGTCGTGAGCAATAAATCTGACCCAATTCTTCTTTTTTTTTCGAGGGTTCCGTAAATCGTGAAACAGTGGCTTACGCCGCGGAGGTAAAAAAAAATAATAATGGAGCACGACTTTTTTATTAAACGGGTTACTACTTTGCCCTTTCCGTCAGATGGCTCACATATATTGATGTGGGCTAGACAAGCGCACAACCCCCATGCATTTCTGGCTGAGACCCTACGTTAAAATTGTACTGCTGCCCATTAGCTGGCAACCACACATTGCAGGTGTATTGCAGCAAAGCGGCGCGAACAATTTTATTTGTTAGCGAGTCGCTTGATGCTCCAGAACGCCACCTGGCGATTGTACAATGCAAAATGGAAATTTGATCCTCCCCACATGGATATAACTGATTTAGGAATTCCAAAAGATGAAACTTAGCCGCGGTTCTCCGGAAAATATATCTTTCTTCCGACATGACACGGATCACAGCCGCGGCGCAAGAAAATCCTATTAGCGCTTTCACGCATTGACCAGGAGACCTCGTTTCGGCTTCGAAGACAAACGACTCATACTGCACATTACATGTACGTGGCCCGGTCGAGTGCGGGGCAGAAGTCGTAATAATTCTCTGGCGACCGCAAATTTACCGCCCCAAATAGTTAATACCGTTTTCGGCCGGAGGGGTCGGGTTGATGAGGATCCGGACTGGACCGGCCATCACGCGAGCCGAAATACCGAAGCGCATGAAAGCAGGCCCGACTGAATTGCGTCATCGAGAGAAGGACGACGAACAAATATTAACAAAAACAGCTGGCCGCGCGCGATATTGGTGACCTGGATTTCCCGGGGCATTGGGGGCTGACCAGAGACCAGACCATGTCCACGCATTCGGCAAAAAGAAGTATTCTTACATAATGGTTTTCGCAGACAGTGGTATAATGAACTAATTTTTAAAGTTTTGGGAGCATCTAATTTGTTTTAGTGTATGCGTTTCAGAAAGTACTGTAGTCGGAGAAGATGTTTAAAATGCGAAGCCTTGCCTGGTTAAAGTGACTTCAATTAAAAAAGTTATTTTTCGTATGCTCTTGAGCTGTTTGGTAAGGAGGTTCACCAGCATTTCCGTCCTAAAAATCCCCTCAGGAATCGACGTAGTAATTTTGGCTAACCTAAGATTGCTACCTAAGTAGGGATCTTTAATGTGAACCTGATATCGTAGAGGCACGGGTACCACGACGTTATTCCATCCCATAAGAATATTATCGCCCCAAAATTTCCGGAGTTCAGAGCAGACGTCATGACCAAAAGGGGAGAAAATAATTTAATCTTCTGCATCTATCTGCTATGTTGGCTTAAAACAATCGATAAATTGATAAAGTTTCGGTCTGGAAGTCAACTCGATCCGCACTCCAGGACTATAAGGAAAATAAACGCAAAGTATAAATTGTAAAAATCTTATCCACTGTGGTTCGGATAAAATCTTTTCACAGATTGTTCCCATCTTCATAACGTTTTGCAGGCTATCTCAGGAGGACATGTCTGAGAGAAGTCGTCAACGTGCGAGCGAGCAAACTGGCGCAGTTCCAAAAGAAAGAATCGGATGATTGTTTTTTCTTCTTCTAAGTGTGTGTGTGTATTAGTATGTGTGGAATCCCAAAAAACAAATTAATGAAAATTTGCTCACTTCGGTCGTCGGTTAAAGAAAAGGGTGAAAAGCATGTCGCGCCCCAAATTCCACTCGGCTGCCTGCGTCTGGTATATCCTCCGGAGAACTCTTGACACTCCAGGTTCGAAAGTCCGCCGTTAGCAGGACTATGAAAGATAGGATGACTTTAACTTGAAATTTGTGAAGATAAATAACATATTCGTCTCCAAATGTGGATACATTTTCGATAAAATCGTTTTAAAAATCTATGAAGTGTTTCCTCTATCTCATTTAGTTGCGGGAATCAAGAGGACAACGATGTGATAGACTACCTCTTGGGTGTCGACATCCAATATGTGGACGGGTCAATCCCGTGACCACCACCAAGCGAGCCGAAACCGTCACGCGCTGTGCAAATGTCTACAATTAGCCCCCTCAACTTCACCGCATCCCACCACATTCCCGCATCGAAATTGGCGATAATTAATGATTATTGGTGGGACGACAGAAAAATCGTCACCAAGACGCGAGGGCGGCGAGGGAGGGGACGCACGACTGCGCCGCCTAACCCCTTTCCCGAGGGAACCCTGTCGTCTTCAAACCACCAGAACCAGCTCCACCCACTCCGACCATCCTCCTAAGACCGCCACCCAAGGGATTTCCTCAATTTTTATGAAAGGTTTCGCGAAAAAACATGTAAGCAAATCGGAAAAATCCACAATAAACGAGATTGTTTTCGAATGTCAAAAAATTCTTAACCTAGAAAAATAATTTTTTTTCATAAAATTCAGCTTGAGAAAGGAAAAAAAAATCATCGAAACAAAATTTAAGTTTCCTTTGGAAAAATTAGTACATCAAATTTTCTCGTCAGCTCTACCCTGGTATAGAATGCACACAATTTTCATCATGCACATCACATTCCCCGAAAATGCATAAATGCATCAGCACCGGACCGACCAAAAAATGCACCGGAAATGACAGTCGACGAAGCGGAACTACTAGAACTTGAACCGTCATTTTTATTTATAAAAAAACATATACTTATTTTATTCAAATACTGGTCGTGCATCAGCAACTTGAGCCGGCAACAATAAAGGATTTCCACACAATAGGTGGCAAACACCTAAAAAAAAACCAGCCGAGCGACTTAATAGCATATCCTGTATTATTCGCCCGTGTGATTGGTAAAGTTATATTTCTGGAATATGCTGTAAAAAAATATTCACCGATAGTTTCTACAACCTGCCACGTCCCACGAAATTCGATCGTCATGTGCGACGATGCGATATGTTGTCGAGAAATTGGATATACAGAACAATCCCGTTGAGCGTGTATTTTTTTTTATCGGGGAATTGAACCCACGTTACATGTAGGTGAAACGGTCGCCTAACCGAGTGCGACATGCCCCCGATGCGTGAACGTGTCAATTTCGATTAGGACCTTTTTTTGTGATTTCGCGTCCGGTGTCTGAGCAATGGACCGTGATGCAAATTTCCGCCCAGTCGCCATTTTTATAAGCTAGTTTAGCCTAAATATAGTCTCGCTAACCGCCTCGATGTCAGGTAAGCGGGCTGGTTGAACCTTTTTTTGTGTGGATTTGGCATTGCTGATGTATCTGGTTGCGCCGATCGAGATTGACAGGTGGCCTATATGAATGAAACCGACAATTTCGGGAGTAACTGAGCAGTCGCTGGTAAAATTCTTTAGTGTTACTCGTCTTTAGCCACTTAAAAAAACAATTAGAAAGATTAATATAACAGTTTCTGAAAATAATCTATAGGGGAAAGTAAAAATGTTAATGTCGGAACACAGGAGCAACGAAGGAGAGGTGAGGACGTTTGTTCTCGCATAGAATTTAAGAAAACGATTGGTTCCCTCAAATTTAAGATAGATTCGAGAAAATCTTGGTTCCTGTAACTGTGTTTTGGTAACGGTAACACACCAAAAAAAAAAAATGATATTCGAGAGGCTTTTTTTCCCAATCGGAGCATTCTATGGAGACGGGGGCAGGTGTCGACGGACATATCATATTGGCGCGACGGCACAATTGATATATCCCGACAATACGGCAGGTCGAGGACCTCGGTGTACCGCGGCAAGACCAAAGGCCAAAGAACGCGTCTGAATAACCCAGCAGCGACAGTCTGTCTGTCAGACGTATAGGCGTAACGGATATTCCAATATTATTTGGCATTTGTGCCAGCGGTGGATGTCGGCGCGCATGGACAGACGCCGAAAGATGCGCTTCCGGTTTGGCACTAGTGCGCAACGCCTACACTCTCGTCTACATCGGGATCTCAATTTTGGCAGCGCTTCTACATTCAGCTAATCCATCCAGTGTCAATACCAATATAATAATACCATATAACTGATCACTCATACAGCTCATCAAACATGAACACAATAATAGAAGAGAGGGAGGAAATATTTCAGTCCCACGCTTTCAAATTAAACAAATATTGTTACGTCGCAACAAAACCCCCATTCAATTATTAATTTTAATGCAAGCTGATGCTTTGATTGGTTTGGTAATACTAAGATATATTCTGTCACTACGCTTCTCATACTTTATGATGTGTTCTTATCTCTGTTGACCGACCGGAAGTAATAGATTCATAATGGTAACCAGAAATAGAGAAAAAAATGAACTATAAAATAGGCAGTTTGCGTCACAGTCGCCGTGAACGATGATTCCGACTTGGCGTTTCCAATTCGGTTTGGGCCACCCGCTGCTGAAACGTCGTCAACACGGTGCCGCCCGTACGAGAGACAGCATCGTCCACCCACCCCCACACCCACCCCCCTTGCCTTTCGGCATTTGGCGTAAATAGGCAAGACACAAAAGCGGAGTCTGGCGCCTGCAGTTCGGCAGGTGCGAGATGATCGTGAGTGGATCGAGAAGCGCCAAAAGCAACTGACACACACGCGTAGGAGGCGAGAACCCAGGACACCACAGCCGACGAAGGCCACACACATACTGCACAAAACAGACCAAAGAGATGCACCAAATAGATATAACTGTATCGAATTCGCTGCAATCGCATGCCCTTACCAGTCACACCAAATTTACCAGTCCAGATCCATTAGAAGTTTCTGACGTCTCACGCGGCAATCACGAACAACCACTAGACTAATAAATTATTCTGCCACCGGTGGCCATTTTGGAGTTTGACTCTTAAGTTAGGCCTCTATTGTTATACCTCTTTGCGAAGAATCCAAGACAGCGACAACGACAAACAACCAGAGGATGCCTCTAAAAAAAACCAGTGGGAAAAGGAGTTTGGAATTTAATTCCGCCTTTATTTACTGTTCGTCTACCGCTTTAAAAACAAACGTGATTGACTTGAGGTAGAAATACTGGAAGGCAAAATGTGTACAAGTGCGAGAAAAACGAAACTCAATGAAAAGTTTTGAAAGCCTAGAGAAAGTGACTTTCTCTTTGTGTAAAAGTATGTACAAAGTGGAGAGAATGGCGCTGCGGTAGTTGTACGAAATACGGGCCTATATGAGCGACTGCATTTGCTAATGTCGGCCTACAAGTCGTCGAGTACTGTACAGATTATCCGGATAGATGTGCACTACGGTGTATCTTTCATAGGCCTACTGCATCTGCATTATAATATCATTATGCGAAAACAAATTGAATCCCCCCGCGTGTGACTGCGACAATATTTTACAGTACATGTAAACAATGTGCGTGTGTCGAACTTTCGATTCACGTTTAGATGTATTAAGGAAATCGCAAACAACGCCCACCCAAAGGTCGTACACCATCGAGAGCTATATTTATTTCTATTCAGTCGAACATAAACACCCCGAATCCACAACAACGAAGCCGGAATATAGGAAAGGATGTTATTATTTATGATATATTGATAGCATGCTGGCTGTATACATATGGTTTAGGCATTATTTAGAAAATCGAAGCCAGAAAAACGCTCATCGACTTTTCATTTGACTACGAGAGACCTCATGATAGCCATGTGTTCCTCACCACAGCAGAGATTAGGATCTTCGAAACCACTGTACGTCACATATCATGAGAATCACACGTATTGGTCATCAACCGAAAAAACGTTGCGAGATCGATCATTCGAGACTAAAAATATCTGATCCCAAGCAAACACAAAAAATGGAACTAAATCCTTATTTACCACTACCATGATTCGTGCTGTATAACTGAAAGTTTAACCTCTGCCGAACGATCAATGTCCACACGCGAAAGATTGGATTACAGTGTTGTGCCCATTTAACGATAGAGGGCGTGAAGGTTACAAGCTTGCGATTTCTTTACGCAATCTTGGATTCAATCAGACTTACTTGTCGGACTTGGATTTATTAACAAACTATGTTCTAGATAATTTCTAACAAAACAAAATGTGTTCTCTCTGGGGAAACGCAGAATCCGTATCCAAAGAGTTACGTCACAACGACCGACCGCATCCACCTCGGACTTTGTTACGTTAAAGAGTCCCCATGGACATCCTTCTGCCGTTCACCAGCGTATTCTTAGACCACAGGCCATCACATCATGCAGCAAAGACCGCTACAAAAATACGGTCCAGATTTCTGGCTCATTAACAGTTGTTGACGATGGCGCCAGCAGCCATCGGGCCTATCGCCTTCGCCATCGACCCTAAAGAAACCCACGTGCTCCTTAGGAATTCCATAAGTCACAAACGCACACACGCCCTCCGACCAT
Organism: Mycogona germanica; assembly: GCA_034698785.1. Lineage (NCBI taxonomy): Eukaryota > Metazoa > Arthropoda > Diplopoda > Chordeumatida > Chordeumatidae > Mycogona > Mycogona germanica. The sequence continues at coordinate 23,290 of JAQGBY010001229.1, forward strand.
ATCGCATCGCGCATCTCCAGGGGGAGAGGACTAGTCCAAAGATAGTCGACCGAGGGCTCGAATCCCCTTGGGGTAGGTTCCGCGTCTTCGGCTACAAGGAATGCGATAGAATTTCCGTGCGTGTTTACGAGAGGAGGGACACTCGATATTTGTCCACGCCCAAACGTGACTCAAAACCACAAGACAATTTAAGAATATTGCTTCGTACAGAATGAAAGTTATTTTTTAATTAATTTCTATGATTTACAGAGAACGAGAAGCGCTATCATAGCATCGCAGTCGTCGGTTTGACCGCGGAAATAAATATTTTTGGCATATTACCAACAGTAAAAATAAGTTGCGGATAAAGTCGCAGGTCAGGTGATGGGTTGTCGGGGTCGCGTATGCAAATACACCCCATAGTCCGTCGACCTAATCGACCCACGTCGGTCGCCTATTAAGGCGGCGGGTCGGGAGAAACGCCCCCTCTGCATGTTATAGGGATTATTAGGGAGACGAGGTTCGGTGAAGCGAGTTGGCGCCAAAAGAACCGGATGAGACAAACACCTGCCCCTCACCAAATTGAGTCATCACGGAAATCAATCAATGGAATGGAATGAGGAGGAGTAGGAAGCGCCACTCGTCACGAAAGGACAATGCAGAAACTCCCTCTAGCGGATGACACGGCAAGTCCCCTGAGAACAACTAACAACTGGCGAAAGTAATTCCCCTGATTCAGGCCTATGTCGCGTCACCGACGTCGTGACCGGCGTGTGACTGATTTTCATAATTCAAACTAGTCATTGAGATATTTTTAATAGATTGACATCGAAAATTAAGAAAGCATCGACGCCAGAGCCCGATTGCAATTTTAACCGCTAGTGGCGCTTTATCCGCTCAACTCCAATATGCTATATGAAAGAAGGCGTGCGTAGAAAATTTTCTCCCGCGAAAAATTCCGAAGGTGCCGGCCGGAATCGAACCAGCGAAATGGGCAAAGAAGGCAAACACGCTAACCATTACGTCACCCCACGCCTCTTTATGGCCGATGTTTAAACATGAATTCTTGTGATAGCCCATTGACCCATCGCAACATCAATTTAATTGGGCGTTACTTCCAATTCCAATGTAAATTTCTTCTGCGTATTCCGCAACTCGTTAAAATTGATAAACCCCAATTTCGAAAGTCGATCAACGTTTGTAATCACCAAGCAAACATTTTTTCTCACTCTAGCCACACGCAAAAAAAAAGACTGACACTAAGCTGTTAGTTTACAGCGAAGGACATCGGACAGCGTCACCTACACATTGGCAGCAGGCCATGGCAACATGCACCGACCGTTATTCAGATCAAATATTGGATCAACTGTTGAGCTGCCAGATAAGCGCCCCACCTGGAAAAAAAAGGCATAACGATCGAACTGTACATAAAGCCTATACAGGTACATGTGCATTTCCGATTCCAGTTTCAAAATGCCACACGCAGGTGGTGTGCCGAGAGCGACTAGCGGGGTGGCTACTGCTAGTGGGAGGAACTGGGACACCAGGGGGGGATGTGACCAAGAGCCCAATTCCAACGACGACACGCAAACACACGCGCGACAAGTCAGACCAGCAAAAAGAACATTTTGACATTTGCGTGTGACCAGAAACTGTCAGACACAAAATCTGATCGAGTAATTGGCTCTCTCCATTCACTCACTCACCACGCGAGCTCGAAAAAATGGTACGAATTTCTTTAGTGCGGGGGCGGGGGACGGACATTCTAGAGTTTCTCCGAGAGTTTCTAGAGAACATCCGACAATACCTTATAGAAATAAAAATGTTTCAAATTAACAACTACTCCTTAGCGAAAATAAATGATAACGAGGAAATCGAGTGATGTTTGCTATGTGAACGAAGTGCCGACTTCCCAAATTGTAAAAACTGACACTTCTCAGGGAATACAGGTACTCTGCACTTGACTATGCACATAATCCGGGGTCCATCCACCGCATCACGTGACGGACTATTAGGTGAGGGGGTAGATGAGGAAGGGGTGGTGGTGGTGGTGGTGGTGGAGGCAATCCTCGCCAATAACCTTGTAGCCAACCGAGACGATGGCCAAACAGCCATCACGGCGGAACGACACGCATCACGTAGGAAGGAGAGAGTAAGACCGGCGCGGACGCCTGTTGATCAGGGCCGGTCCTGCTCGAGCTCCTAACAAAAAGGTAGACACGAGCTTCAATGTCAGCACGCTATCGTGATTACCTGAGAAATTTCGATCACAATCTCTCCACGCATTTTCTTGAAAATTAGACGAGAGAATAAATAAAAAACTAGTCCAAGATTGAGTGTACATGCACATGCTACATGTACATACACATATATGTACTCCAAACTCCGGATGTATCCTAATTTTGAGATATTTTTGATCTCTCTAAATGTTTTACATACGATTTCAGTCGTAATATTATCGTAATCGTAGGAGAGACTATTTCGTAGGGGCACGAAAACGAACAGCACCCCCGAAAAATGCTACCTACGCCACTGCTTTCAGTCCCGGCAGCTTCGTCACGCAACTTTTGCTGTTTCGCAACACACATTTCCTGCAGGCAGCCAGCAAATGGGCCAGGCGTAATTACGATGTGAATTTCCCCCTCCACCTTCCCCCCAACAACCGCAAAACTTCGCCATTTGGGGAGAAAAAACGGTAGTCTTATTATAGGGTTCAGGTACGCTAACTAGCTGCACACGGTTTCTCCCATCGGACGCTCCTCCAAATACAAGTCCAACGAAATCAGTATTCATGATAGAGTTCACATTCAGTTTCTACATACTACATAATCCATTTGATAAAAAAATGATTACAGGAGGTTGTCAGGCGCACCATGACGGTCCCGCCACGGACCGCTCTCGCGATCCAGATTCTAACCTATCGAGTTCAATGCGTGTTGGCGTTCCTCGGCAAAAATTTGATCGATCCTCGATTCTCCCAGGCAAAGCCGATTAGCGATCGTGAAACGTCGGCAACCAGTTTGTTTATTATTCCCATAAGCCACTGATGGCCCAATTTTTTTGAAAAGCGAAAGGGGGATGGGGAGGTGGCATCACTCCCCTCGCCCCCCCCCCCACGGCCACCCACAAAAACTTGCGATAAAGAACGATCCTCCTCGCCAACCCCTTTTGCTCTCAAGGATACAGTGAGCGTGGGTGCAGCTAAAGAAAATAACTTTTGCTGATAAAACACCCCAACAAACTAACAAACTTGCTTGGGATCGTGAAGAAGTGACGAGGCGATCTTTAGGGGATGTAGGCTACACGAATTGATTCCGAAATTACTCCTAAAAGTTAAGTTCACCGCATAAGTGACAATGCTACATGTAGGTGTTACACTGTCCGCAACAAATTCAATCTCTTAAACAAGGAGACTTTTAATTTTTGAAAAGCAAATCTTTGTAGAGTCTGCTGTGTAATTGACTAAAATTTGAAATAAAGTGATGCACAAGAAAAACTAGTGGGCAGCCAGCCCACATCCGTTGCGGGGAGGACTCGGTTATTAGCGGATAGGATGTGACTTGAATTTTAAATTTTGTGGTGAACTGTACGTGCGGCACCGAGAACGGGCTATTTTTGAAGGATGCTGACCTATATATATCAAAACAAAAAACAAGCACTCGAAATAAGGTATAGCTGAAATATATACAGTTAGACGAGGAGTCAATGACCCGTATCTGCGCGCTAGTACAACACATCTTTTTTGTGATTGGAAATAATGTATCAATCGAACCCACATATTCAAAATTCGATGAATTGCTAGATAACAAATTTTGGCGAAGTTTAGTTATAAAACCAGTGTTCCGGCTTCCATTGTCAAACCATTTACACATGCTCCTACATTTTGACAGATCTAATCGCCACCTATTTTTTAAATATTACAAATGTTGGTGGCAACAACGAACGAGCTATTTCGTTAAGATTACCTTCAGAAACAAATTTTTGTTTCTACATGTAAGCATACCACGAAAACGTTACGGACCATTAGCTGCATTGACGGATGACGTAACCAAAACAGATTTACATGTACTCGGTATCCACCGCAGTGATGATTTTCCACGCCAATGCGCCGTTCCAAATTGCGAAAACCCAAACTAGGCCACGGCTGCCAGCTGAGGACTGCCACGGTTGGCTAGAATAGTACTGGAACTACCCCCACCTTACACGTAAATTAGTTTTATGGACCCTTTGTCGTCGACATAAGTTGGGCCACCATGTCATTGCCAGGGTTCCAAATGAGCAGACTCGGGGGTAAAAAAACTAATTAACGAAATTCCTCACGTCTAGACATATACAGTACTTGAAGTATTGATGCAAATGTCGCGCGATGTACACGACCATACGCGCATTACCATAATTACATGTATTCGAATATGGAAAAGCATTTGCTAGTACGTGCTGGCAACTCATGTAGGCAATCTGGATTGCTGTCACCTCAAAAACAATGATAAAAGAAGAACGAGAAGAATTGTACGTGTATTTGAAAGTTATTTTGACAAGGGCTGTCTGTAGGTGTGTCGTTGGATAGGGAAGAGTGGGAAGAACATAAACTAAAGGTTGGGAGGCCTTCATGCGCAACGATAAATATGCGCGTCCAAATAAAATATGTCAAGCTGTTCTTAGACTTACGACTTATGACATCAACTGGAGCCGTACGTTATTGCTGATGACAAAACAGAAATAAGAATAGAGGTCACGGATTTATTTTTATAATGATGACAAACCATGAAAATCGCATTGTCACTACATGTACAAGGAATCAAAGAAGTAGATGAACCGTAAGTCAGATTAATCACATTTCTTTATATAACAAACGAAAATGTATACCAACTGTACTGTACACATGGTAATGTTGTTAATGACAAGAACCTAATACACCGTTGGAGACCCTAAAAATGCTATTATAGCGTTCACCTCAGGTGATTCATCCATCCAAGGTGAACAGACAAAAGACGAATATAATACTAGCTGCGTTTGCAATGCCAACATTTAGTTCTTGATTATAATTACAGCTATATGTGAGTAGGCTACGTCAAGTTCAATCAGGGTTTAACAAACTTGGACTAGAGCCAATCGCGCGGAGTCAAGTCACAGTTTCTTGGTCAAACTTAAATCGACAAACTTGGTTCGTGTGACCGTTGACCGATCAGAACTAACATAGCATTTCTGTCTTAATTGCATGACACCAACCAAGTTCGATGATCAACTCGCGCATGAACACATCACTCGAGCTCATTTGACAGTCCCCGAACCAAAGAAAACCCAAAACAACATCATAATTTAACACTTTCTTTAGAATTCGTGTGACTGTAACTGAACTCCATATTAGCAACCCTCTACATTGTACAAGTCCTGACGGTTCAACGGGACCATAGTCGTGTTACCACACAACGTGCGCGTAATCCATAAAAGTAAATCATAAATTCTGGTCAATAAACAAAGGTGTTCTCAGACCCATCGAAATAACAGCTGTGTGGTCGGTCACACGCCTACAGCCCCAACAAACCGGTGAAACCAAACAGCAATTCAATGTTGATAGTGTACCATGGCCGTACGTGTTCAAATTCTGCATCTAAAATTCAACATATTCGCCCATTATGTAATTGTGCGGCAATACGACAATATCCCCGACTACAGTGAACCATACCTAGCTGGAGGCACTTGTGAAAGAACTCGACGCTGCCGCTCAACGGCACACGTTTCCATCTGTACTTGAAGCTGGTGCCCTGCAACTTCTGCGAGTGGCAGGACGGGATGTTGACGGACGGCGGCGGTCCGACCACGTCCAGCGCCGGGAACGGCGACAGGAGGACCGGCGGCACGCACTTATCCGACACGGATGGCGACGACAACGCGGAAACACTGCTATCCGAGCCGGACTTGTAATCCATAATATCACTTTGATCACAGACTGTTGGGGATGTCGGCGGGGGCGAACTGACCGGGACAAGGGAGGGGGGCGACCGCAAAGTCGCCTCACCGTGCCCGTGGAGCGGCGCCACGCGGGCATGTCGGTTTCCTCCCGGAGGAAACACATTGTTGTTATTGTTGGCTACGGTGACGCGATCGGCGTCGTTCGGCGACACTTTTCGAAGGCACTCGTTCAGGTTGTTGTTGAATATCTCCACCTGTTGGCGGACACTCGTTTTTGACGGCAAGCTGGTCATTTTTATTTTTTGGAAGTTGGTGGAGGGCTGGTCGTGGCGCGCCGGACGAACTTGCTGCCTGTCCCGGGTGACGCGTTTTGCCGTCTCGTTTCTCTCCCCAACCGCCAACTTTTGTTTGGTATTAGTTGGCTCGGTGGCCGCCGGCGTCGCGCCCGTCGCGTCGACCATGAGTCACACAGCGCGCCGTTCAACGCCGGGGGCGCTGACGTCGTCATTCAAGCGCACGCCTGGCCAAGGAAATAAAGCATGTAGAAGATTGGTGCCGTTTGACAATGTGAGTCTTGACGCTTGATGTTCATGTCTTTGGATTACTGATGATGTAGTCAGTTTCACATAAACATTTGAAAACTCCAAGTATGTTGGGCTTATCTTTCCAATTAAAAAATAATGAAAAACAATGTTTCTGCAAAAAGTGCAAGTGACGCCAATTAAAACACTTTTTTTTATTAGACTTAAAATATATCATACTTTTTTAAATGCGAGTATTTCTAAACAAAGACTTCACCTGAACATTTCTCCCCACGGTAATACCAGATTAAACGAGTCTTCTTATGTTTTAGCACTTCAGTGTACCACATAAGCCGATTTCATGAACGCACTATCCAATACATAAACCAATTTCATGAACGCAATTACGATTATCTCTTACAAACTTAAAGTAGCTTTCTGACATGGACTAAATTGGCGCTGTTTGCCTGGTTGCAGCCCACCCCTGCGGGCAAAGAGAGGGTTAATGGCGATCGACTGTTGATAAGGGCACATCTCGAGAGCTTTTATTAATACATCTTTGCTTTTTTTACATTGCACTTGCACTAGCAAAAACAAAAAACTGCAGCTGATTAAATTTGCAGCCAGCCCTGGCAACGAATGCATCGAGACACAAACTGAGTGCTCTTGTAAAAAGTGACGTTCGTTAATATGGGCGAATATCGCCCAGGTGGATCGAGTTGCCTCAAATAGCGATCAAAAACTAACGCATCAGCAAATTAACCGAAGTGTAAAAAAGTTTGCTTTCGATGAAAAAGTAAACATAAAAAATTCTATTGTATTATTTTTAGAATAATTAAGATTAATAGTTCTGCAGTTATTGCGTTCGTTTTGGCTTCAAATACGTTGAATATTAGGAGATTGTGTTTACCTTCTTTTCACGTTGAACCATAACTGTATACAATTTAATATTACAATTTCAGAAGAAGCACTTTCAACTCCATTTCGTTGAAGTACCAACAGCATTATATCCAAAAAGTAACCCAGCATCATTATAGCAAGTCGGCGACGTTCTCTTCTTTAAAATGTTTCCTGAATGGCTTAAATTCTCCGCTCTCTGCATAGCTTATGTGATTCATAGTGGTTCACAGGAGCAATGTCAACTTAAGTTTAATAGTCTCTTCACAAAAAATAAATTCGGAACTCGCTTCAAGTAACTGTTTCGAGAGACAAATTTGGGTGGTCGGGGAGGGAGAAGGAGGCGCGAAAGCGAGTGAGAGAGGACACGGAAGATTAAATTCTATTTTCAAAGTACAAACGCACAAGAGTTCAGAACATTTAGTGGAGTGAGGTTAGTTCGTAAAAAAAACTTGGTCATACAGTCAAAGTCAATCGCAACTCAAGCTGGTATGAGTCTGTTAAACCTTTTAATGTATGGAAATTTAAAATCCGTTTTCTAGAAACACAACTTTAGCACATGCCAATAACAAAAATCTACTAACGCGAAAAATTAATACAAAAGATAAGCCAATTATTATATATACACAATGATAAGAAATATTAGTACGACTCGTCGTAGCCCAGTTGGTTTAGCGACTGACTGTGGTTTCGGCGGTCCCGGGTTCGATTCCCGGCG
>JAQGBY010001230.1:0-31310 GCA_034698785.1 Mycogona germanica
TGCCTATAATGTTAAAACCTCAAGACAATTGTCATAAAGGTAAATAAATAGGAAAGGGTGTGTATGAGTTGGCTACAGACTGTAATTCAATACTCTGTTAAGTCAGAATTAAGACAAAATAAGAACAGTTAAGAGTTTGAAAATAAATTGACACAAGTTCTTCAACTTTCATGTCCAATCAAAGTCCTATTACAGAGGAACTAGTTAGCAATTTGTTAAATATGTGAAACGCCAACCGAGTTCTGCCTAGCTTAGTTTACTTCACTTAAATCCCGAAGTACGGCACGCTGTAGGAATTTCTCTCGCCCGAAAAATTCCAAAAGATCTCGGCCGAGAATTGAACCCGCGATCTCAGACATGCACGTCCGCCGATGCGTCAAACATTATAAAAATAAACTTTAGAAATGGTTACCTTGCCGTTTTCTCGGTCGTCACGAATCCTTATCTTTTCCTTTAGCAAAGACGCTGACAGAAAGTCGATCAAAGCCAGCAGATCGATTAAGAAAAGTGGCACTCCTGTTGGCACGCGCGCGCACGTGCGTTCTCCCGCTTTCAGACAGCAACAAGCGGCGTCAGAGCACGTGCTTTGTCCGCAGTCGCACAGGTGACCACAACACAGCAACAAATAATCCTCCTCCACCACCGCAAAGGTCAATATTTCGGTTCTTGCCCAGCGCAGGAGAGAAATCCCTCTCACTCACTCAAAATGCACACTCACAACACACGAGACTCGATTGAACTTGAAAATTCGGAATGAGTCACGCGGGGGTTTTTCAATCGCAGCCTCTCTCTGCTCCACACTCCGCAGATCCCCCAAATCCGATGTCGCGGTCGCGCCGATATTTTAAAACCGCCCAAGCCGACGACACCCGTAGAGAATAATACAGTTACAGCGGAGATGTGCAGCCGAGCAGCTTCCACACTCGCGCCCTTTTTGCGTGTGTGACGCGTGGTCCAAATATCTGTACAGGGGCGCCGCCGTCGGCGACGTCAAAAAGGCAATGGGTTTTTGAGCGGCGGAGAAAGGCCGGGAGCAACAATGCTGCCTATTAGCCTCGTGCGGCGGGTCTCCTCACCTAGGCCAGAGGTTCCAAAAATGGCGACCGCCACAAAAGAGATTTTAAAATTTAAATGAAGAAAAAAAAAATAATTAGAAAACGGACCAACTGTCAAGTCACATCACGGGGATCGCAAACATTTTTGCAACATTTATAATGAAGTAACACCCCAGCAGGAGGCGGTGAGGGAGGGGGAATTCAATTTCAGTCTTGTCTCGGATTTCGTATTGTTTACACAAGACGTATGCGTCTTGTGTCAGAGACAAGATTCTTCTTGGAATCGTCTTGGTTTCAAATATACTTTAATATGTATCGCCTCGTGTTGGGCAATGCTTTGGGGATGCTACCACAATTTTTTATTGGTCTGTCTTGTCTGTAGTCGAGACTCATTGACTCATTTTGATGACCGCTAATCCATCCCCAAGATTGAATTTTTTGTAAATAAAAAAAAGAATACATGGGGACCACACAACATTAAAAAAAACTAGAAATGATACACATGTTTGTCAAAAGAAGAAGCAAATTCTAAGCCATCCCGAATCTGTAATCAAATAGGAATTTCAATTGAATTAGCATTTTTAATCGAACGCGAAATTTTAGGGTGGCTAACCAGAGTACGGTTTTCCATTTAGCATGGCATAGAAAAAAATGAGGTACTCCAAAAAATAACTATGTGATGATATTCATCCACACATTTCTGATTACCAATCAACTGTAGGCGTTACGTCCCCCTCATGGTGCTTAGGCACTTTGCGAGGGGGAACGACCAGTACCCCGGGATCGACATTTTCGAGAGCCAGCTCCGGGAATCGAACCCGGGACCGCCGAAACCACAGTCAGTCGCTAAACCAACTGGGCTACGACGAGTCCGGTACCGGTACCGATAAACACGACGGGACTGGAATTCTAAGAATAAAACATCACCGTATCAATGTTTGTGGTAAAAGTTTCGGAATCTCCGCGATACACTCCCATGTAACATTACACTCTGCTCCGCGAAGAATAGAATGAAATGAAATGCCCCCGCTGCTTAGAGCAAGCAGCTTCAAGAGCGCGCGTTAACCCTTTTTTTCCTTGTCATCTCGTGAACAAACCTTGATTGCATAGGTTCATTTCTCTACAACTCCCTGAAAGTATGCAGTATTTTTTTCTTCTAATCAGTTCTGTTCTGACTTCATTACAGCTGCGCTTTAACACTAGCTTTCCTGATTTCTTCATTTGGTCTGAGACTGCAGATTTATTTTCAATTGTTGCCTCAAAAGAACGCTTTGATACCAAAATTCCAATTCGCAGATTGGACGTTTCTATAGGCTATAAATCCTATAATAAAATTAAAAAATCTTTAGATAGTAGAAAAACACTACAATCATAATTCATGATTTTTTGACTCATCAAACGCATGCAACGTTCTTGTAACGAAACATTGAATTATCATTACCGATGAGTTGTGACATATGGTTTGGGGTTCGATTCCCGGCGCGGGTTGTTAGTTATTCGGTTGAAAAGGTGCTGGGTATGTGATCTGCACTCGAATATGACCGAAGCACCACAGGGTCACCTTCATAACTTGAATAAGAGCTCGTGACGCCTAGCAATTAGTGCAGTTGAAAAAGCGGAAGTTGAATTAATAAAATTTAAAAAAAACATCATATGATACCTGGGTATGGTTTCCCGACGAATCTTCGGCACGAAGAAAAATCTTCGTGATTGGTTAATTTGGCGACGTTTCGCAACTTCGAAAGCTAAACGTCACTGAATCAGCCAATCACTGGGTGCCGAAGATTTTTCTTCGCGCAGAAGATTCGTCGGGAAACCATACCCTGGCTTTAAAAACATTGTAGAGCTACACACAAATGTTTTAATTTTTTGCATTTACAAACATTCCTATTGCTGATACCCTAAACAAAACCCCGATCATGTGCACAATTTTATTTAAACTTATTAAATTTTTTATTACAAAAATTGTAGTGAAATTTTAGACATTAAAAAACGTTGCAAAAAAAACAATCACTTATTTTATAAGGTCTCTTGAGTGATTTCAAATTTCTAATTTGGCAATTGGTTACACTTTATCGCCATTCTGGCAGAACACAATACAGGCGTTGAAAGCATTTTGATGTTAGGCAGGTGGCGATCTTTCTTTTTACCTGCTTGTCGTTAACAATTTTGAATCTTTAACGAGTACACGCGCATGCTCATGAATAGACTGTGGGAAACATCAACTGAATAATGAATAAACTGGCGACAGACGAGCCGCTGCCAAATTGTTTCGGATATGGAGGAGTCTCATATGGTGCCAAAGTGGCATTGTAATGATTTCGATTGACTTGTTGACAACCGCTAGTTTGTTGCATTTACACCTAAATAGCCTAGATCATCTGATAGAGGGGGTGCCAAAATCATTTACACTCAAGGTGTCTTTGAAAATGACCGAATCGGTCCGAGACTCGACGAACGCTATCGATAAATATATTTATACAGTCTTGAAAAAACACTAAGACACGAAAAATTGTCAAATAATCCATAATGGAAAGATTTTTACCTTCCCAATAAGTCACTTTTCTATTCAAAAACGAACTTGAACCTTAAGCTGATGTATCGTTCATTTGCAAAAATTACTTTTCATGCCACAATTCCCACAATTTTCGAAGACTTTAGCCATATTTTCATAAAATGTCACATTGATTTCATGTCAAATGTTTCAAAAAGCGAGTAGATGCTATCCAACAAGTAGCAAACTGAGCAAAGATATCGGGCAACAACAGCTAAGCAATCAGTTTTACCGGTTTCACTTTCAGATTCACTTTTGCCCGAGCTGGCAAATTTATTTACCGAGTATGGTTAAACGTCATTTTAATAGTAGCAATAAATCAACAATCATGAATTCCGAAGGCATTAACAACTTTTATTTTCATTTACGTGGTTGTTATTCATCATTAAAAGAAAAAAAAACATTTTAAACCATTCCCTATGGAAGGTCGGATCCACATTTTCTCATGATTTCAGAATCTCAATAGAAGATTCTCCGTACATGTTAAAAGTTACAGTGAAGTTAAGTTGCAGTAAAGCGAAAACGACACTGACTGCGGCAGAATGGCGCATTAGAAAACATGTATTTTAAACACCGCGTGACGACAAACGAAGCGACGTCAGAGCACTGCGTCTCGCTTTAGGAATAGGATGCCGTCGCCCAACGCCGATTTATTAGAAATCGATTGTTGCCAAAAACAAATTTGGATGAAATGCACGTCCGCAATATTCGCATGGAAGAGTACACAAAATGCCAATCTACCTACCCAGGCGGTTGAGATTTGGCTTTGGGCATTTTGGTCAGTAGTCCCTGGATTTCCTTTTTCTCATCAAAGGTCTTCCACAATTCGTATAAATTCAGTATATACCTTGTGATTTCTAGAATCTGGGGAGAAAATAACAAGTAGAACATTTAGAACATATTAACACGTAGTGCCTAAGCACCAAGATGGGTACAGAAACTCCTGAAGTGATATTACACTAGTGATTAAAAAAAAAAAAGAGGATCAAACCAAAAAAATATATATATGCTTGGGGTTTCAAATAACCACTTCAAATAACCACATCACAAACTAACCTTTTCCATATCCACATTAAGTTCGGCGAACCACTGTTTACAGTCCTTTTGTAAAATTACGCAAGCCATATTTATGCAAGCTATTAAAAAGAAAAAGAGAATACAAGGCGAATGAAAAAATATGACATGAAAACACAAAAGATGACAAGGGAAGGCAAAGGACATTAATTATATTTTTGAATTAATGAATACAGAAGTCTCCGTTTAATATTTTATAATAATTTATTGAAAAAAATAACCGAACCCATAAATTAATAAGACTACATTTCTCTCGGCTGCCGCCAGTGCGACAAATTGCATGTACCAGTTGATACAAATAATATGATTCGTTAGGACGTCTGCATGATATTAATTGGAATTGGCGAATATAGATTTATATATTATTAGATTGTAGAATTGAAAAATACAGATTTATATTTTTCGCAATTACCAGTTCTAATCAAATAGGCAAATATTATAAAAAGCGAGTTCGCCTCTCGGTTCGTAGTCTTATTTCGGTGCTGTCCCGAATCCACCAATTCTGATTAATATGATTTTATTTAACATACTTCTGCAGAGAAAGAGCATTCGAATATTCTAAATTCCGAAATCAAAAACAGTTACTTGAACAACTTTTTAGCGAGGTAGTATCAGCTTTAAAATATGAAAACATAGAAAACATTCATTGCACAGCAATTGATATGCAACTTTCAACGAACAAGAAAAGATAAATCGCGAAACTCTCATCATTTTATTACCTAGCGCTATGAGGTAAGGCGGATAGAGTAGACAAACGTCGGTCCGCAGGCTGTCGTTGACGATGCGCCAACCCAACGGCAGAATAGTATCCTCGTGGCCCAGGTCCTGTACGTACGTGACGAGCGGCCGATATGGCTGGTACAATACCAAGCAGCAGTCCATCATTTCCAACAGAAAGAACTCGCATTCCAACACGTTCTGCATGCGGTATGGAAAGTCCTGAGCAAACGCGTGTGCAAACTTGTTTTTCACTGTAAAGGACAAAATATAGCAGGAGTTAAATATTGTCAAACAAAATATTTGACATATAGGTGAAACAACGACAGCGATGACATCACACAGGGATGATGGTTTTTGTTATTATTTAGTAGTTTTGTAAGTCTAATCACGAGAAATCAGAAATTCACATTATGTTCATAAGCACACGATGTTGGCTTAGGTGACGGTATTTCAATTTAAGACCAATGCTGCAAGATGACGCGTTGGAATGTTTTAAAACGTTTCATTATTTGAAATTCATTCGTTAGCGTCTTACATAGTTTGTTAAATATCTTTGTAAAGTAAATTACAAAAAAATCGTAACTTTTTGCATTAACCTCTTTCAGACTCGATGTTCTTTCTCAAGAACCTTTTATTTTTTATTTTAATTCACTGAAGTATATATCACAACAGGAGTTTCTGTACCCCTCTTGGTGCTTAGACATTATGGCAAGTACCCCGGGATCGACTAAGAAAGCCAGCGTAGGGACTCGAACACGGAACCGCCGAACCACAGTCAATCGCTAAACCAACTGCGCCACGACGAATCACATATCCCGTATAAAAACGTACGTACTTACAAAAAAAAACATTTTCACAGAACAGGAAAGATACCAAAGAAGCACACGGACTCTTTAAGCACCTTCATTATCTACAAAGGCGCTCCAATCTTGTATAGATCGCAGGTTAAGAGTTACTGTCGTAAAACGATACATTAGATTCACTGAATTATTAAAAGGATGACATACCGACAGTTTGACACGTTGAAATTAATCGAGTATTCGATATCACGCCAAATTCCTATGAAGATAAATTTACAGGTAGCAACAATTAAAAACATCGTAATGATCTTGAACTTTTGATTTCGTCGCTACCTCATACTTGCGCACGCTTTTTCACATTCCTCAGGACACATTTTATACATAATTCGGCAACCGAAATGGCGGTACCAATGAAGCAAAAATATCGTAACAACGTCTAGAAATGGGGTTTTACTCGGTATCCAGTCTGATAAAATAATTTTTTTTTAATTTTTTTATATTCAATTGGAAAATGACGAAACTTTGAAAAACAATTAAGGCAATTAATTAAATTAACATCAAAGTTTTAATGAAGTTATCATTCAGTAAATTATCGGTCCTTTTTTTAATGATTTAAAATTTTTTACGAAGAATACGTTCACGTAAAACAAGATAATCATATCAGAATAGGCGTTCTTCGCAAACACCATCTTTCCCATGTGACCAAAATTTTTTTTTTAGGAGATTTCAATTTGATAATTATTCTTATGCAATTTGTGTAATCAGTGCTGTCCGAATTCACAAGGCAGACGTAATACGTAATACCGTCCATCCACTATTCAATTTTATGCATAGAAATAAACTTTTTCGCAGACTTCAATCATTATTTTGTGCTTCCGGCCCTGGCTCTACAAGATTTTCTGTACCCCTCTTGGTGCTTAGGCACTATGGCGAGGGGCATGTTTTTACCAGTACCCCGGGATCGAATAATGAGAGCCCGCGACGGGGATCGAATAATGAGAGCCCGCGCCGGGATCGAACCCGGGAATCGCAATATCGACTGGGCTACGACGAGTAATTAATTGTCCAAATCAAAATTACCTCAACTTTAGATGCCAGAAAAATACACGTTGGTGCCAGTAGTAGCGGTTCGATACACTTCAATGAATTCCGTGAATAAAAACGCTTAAAGTAGACAGTGGCAGTGGCCACTACTTGTTGTCTAACCTTCAGCTGCTCACCCAACGTCTGAATAACTGGAAATAAAATTGCGAATCAATAAATTGTTATTGATAAAACCATGTGGCGGTCTAGTTGAGCAATAAGCAAATGAGCCATATTAATGACAGACTGCGGAGTGCTGTACAAGAAACTTACAATTGGCAAAGAAAATTAATAATTTCTGATATTCGTCCTCCGTCAAGATTTCGCAGTCTCCTTGCCTTTCACGAATCAGATCTTGCTTATCCAAGAGCCACTGCTGACTGAAATCAAGAAATGGAAACATCAGACTAACTGTACAAGCTAGGACTAGCCGACTAGGTTACTCTAGAACCGTGCCAAAAGTTACATGGGTTTGAAAAGGAAGAATAACATTTTAAGTATTTAAAATATTTAATTCTAATTAACAAAGCTACACTGCGAGTCATAGAAAAGTAGACCTCTATAAAAATATCACAACTTCGTTAAAAATACTTCGATCTACATGAAATTTTGCATATTCTGGACGCTATATGTAGTATATAGCCATATATAGTCTTGAATGAAGGGTAAGATCATATTTTAACTCCAATTTTCCTAGAGTGTGTATACAGTGCAATGGTCTGACAGAGCCTCAAATCCAGAGCCTTTAAAATAAATCAATTCTGTCCCAATTGGTCTTTTGATCTCCGTCATAGGCCTCTCTCTTGGGGGCTGCTTGCGGGTAAAATTTGTAATTGTATGATCCTGCTGATCGTGCATAATATTGTAATAACATTTGGAAGGGCGCCCATAGATGGTAATGCAACCATACTGTACTCACGTGTCGAACAAACCACATGAGCCTTTAAGTTGTTCTTATGGATAGCTAAACTAGCCAAATGGCCACGAAAGCGAATGACAGCAGGGCGGGGGTCTAATAGACCTGACCGGGCAGTGGTCAAGGCCCGATGAACCTAGGCCAATGAACTGTGAAACCTACCTAGCCTACGCTGACTGACCAATACAATAAGCCAGCGATGCTAATGGCACTGTAATCACTGTTGTACGGTGAAACGGAAAAGTACTTTGCTACTTACTAGTGAGAGCTTTGCCAGAAGTTTCCAGCCATTTATGGTCCAACAAGCAGTCAAAACAAAAATAAAAATCATTTGTTTCCTAAACCATGTAAGTCGCCATTTTCTTTATTTCCGAATTTCCTACAAAATATACAACAACACATCGAGAATAATTTCTACTGATTGTCAGAGAACACCCGCCGTTAACCGCTGTGCTTTCCGTCAAAGCTGACACAGTGGGATACCAAAGAAAATAAAATATAAATTTTGAATTCACCAAACAACGTATGAATAACTATATAAAACAATTTATTCTATATGTGATTAATATAAAAATAAAATTGATGCCATCATTAATAATAAGAAAGGTACGTTAATTAAAACAATTGGCAGTAACCCTTGTTTCACGCTAAACTATATGATGTCACCATTTTAAGCATGAGAGACTTGTACGGGTTACTATTGGAAAGTTAAACGTGTAGGTGGCGCCACCGGTTTATATGTCAGGCGGCCAATATCGGGAGTCCGAATATCGAAGCATTCGAAACGGGGGGCGTATGTATATAACAAAATGTTCGTTCGATAACGCCAATTCTCCTAGGAGCATTTCGCTTGAGCGGAAGTGGCCCGCTAGCGGTGAATCTTAATTTTAAACGCTACCCATCTTGAAGCACTTTCGGAAGTTTCGGCTACTGACTGCGCAAACATGACAAAAAGTTTTTCTCACCAAAATTCAGCGTCTGTTTGTAATTGTTTCCATCAGCTACCTTACATTTTTTAGGTGTTTTATTGGTTTATGTTGTTGAATGCGGTCGAGAAATGGCGAACAAAGTCAGGCTGTCGTTGAATCGGGCGTTGCGTCATTTTAGAGAATGTAAGTTGAGAGTTTAAAATGGCCAATGTCTGTCTGATATACAAGTCGGGGGTAAAAGTCGGATCCAAATAACTACAGGCCAATTTCACTTACCTCAGTTGTGGTCAAATTGCTAAATCATATTGCATTTTCGAATGTTTTGAAGCGTGACTATAGTCACGACACGTGTGTCACGAAGGCAGTCACTGACTTAAGGCTTCCCCTCTCCACACGTAGACGTGAACACAAACACCAACTCCTATTTTCCATCAGCCACGACCTCTCTACTCTTGACCCAGCCAACTTCACCTCCCCAGCAAAACGACAGGGACGAGGCCACCCACTCAAACTAGAAAAAATCTTTTCAAAAAGCAACTACACTAAATTCTCTTTCTTTCCCAGAAGCGTTACTGAATGGAACTGCCTTCCCCAAGACGTAGTTCAGGCCCCCTTCCTCTCTAGTTTCAAATCCCGCCAACAGGTTGCCCACGAATGGCCAGCCTGCCCAAACCCTCACCTATGGAAATCGCCATAATGCCACGGCGCGGCGATCATCTAATCTAAATCTAAATACAGAGCCTGTTAAAAGTATCCTTAACCTTGCGCTTTTGACACCTGTCCTAGGGCCCTACCGGGTTAGTTTCTGGCACATATTGTAATTATATTCTGATAGGATAACTATTTTTGAAGAGAAGTGCGTGTTGTGTTTTTTTATTTTGAAGTTACTGACGATGTGCAACGTACACTCAAGCCCGCCGACGATTCCAAACTTGATGATCTACTCAAAGGAGCATCAGAAGTGGGACTCGAATCTGACGACATCGCAATGCTTATCAGCCTTATATGCTCCGGCCGTGTGCGTAAGTTATTCGTTCTCATTCAGTAAGATTTTAAAGACAGTACTCCACTGGTACTCCTAAGTTAGTAATTAAATATTTCCATGACTTACTACTGGGACGAAAATGTGAAGTTTTAATTGTTTATAAAAATTAAAAGACAAATTAACAGTAAAATCACATTTGAGGAAGCAGTTTCGTTAGTTTCAGGCAAATTAAAAATAGCT
This sequence comes from Mycogona germanica, assembly GCA_034698785.1. Lineage (NCBI taxonomy): Eukaryota > Metazoa > Arthropoda > Diplopoda > Chordeumatida > Chordeumatidae > Mycogona > Mycogona germanica. The sequence continues at coordinate 10,357 of JAQGBY010001230.1, forward strand.
GACGAATTAGTAATTTATCTGTCGCAAACTTAGTTACAAGAGTATGGTTTGCAAATAATAGGGGTCTTAATATGTATACTTCACATTAACAACAATGAACTGTTCTTTAATTTCTCACATTAGGAAAAACGAAATTCAGAAAGGTTATGAAGTGTCTTCTACCAAGACATGGAGTTCCAATGGGTGCGGTGTTGGATATATTGGGTTGGGTCACCGAGAACGCCACTGAGGACGGTTACTCTGTAAGTGTTGTATACTTTTCTGTATACTTTTCTTTTGATTGGTGAGCCGAATAGCCAGTCTTTGATCATAATGCTGCGCTAGAATAATAATTTATCTAACGTTGTGCTAGTATTAAGCTGTTCAAAATTTCCGATATCATTTATTAATATTTAATTTTTTCCCCCAATCAACTGTAGTTAACCGCACCAGAGGTGTTCTGTACCCCTCATGGTGCATAGGCACTATTTTTTTTTTTTTGCTTCCAATCAACTGTAGTCAATCGCACTACGTCCCCCTCATGGTGCTTAGGCAATTAATGCCGAATTCCAGCAACTTATAAGCATAAACGGTTCGTTCACCGGATATACAAATATCAAATTTACAATCATTTATTGACAAATCTATCATGGTTTTTTTTTATATTAGGACGTCGTTTTGCAGTGGTTAGTTGGTGTATTCGAATTTCTTGATGACCCAGAAATTCTCCATAGAGCTTACTTTGTGTTTTTCCAGTATCTCCAGTTTGAACGATTGGTGAGTGATAGTTATTATTCTGAGGTATTTGTTAAGGAGGTTCACCAGCGTGTTCCCCCCAAAAAAACTCAGAAGGCGACCTGGTAATTTTGCCTAGTCCAGGTTTAGTATAAGCTACCTAGGTAGGGATCTTTTAACGTATACCTGAAATCGTACAAGCACTGGTCCCACGGCTTTACTTCCATTTCGAAGGAAGGCGTGCGTAGGAATTTGTCTTGCCCGAAAAATTTCGAGAATATCAGTCATTGTTATTGTTTCATTGGCAAAAGTCTCCGACAATTGAATTGTCATGGAATATAGTAAAATAATGGAAAAATACTTGTAATGAAATAATAATTGTAAAGATCCATGCAAATTATTTTAGGAGTCTATTAATAATTTGTGCATCAACTTTATTTTGTTCTGCTTTCTGATTTTGTGCCTCAGATCATTTGGTTGTAACATATTTTCCAGAGATACAATGCTGCAATTTTACTCAGTTTGCTCACGAAACAAGAAGATGTTCTCGCATTTCGTATCACGAGGCTTGTGAAACTTCGCCGCAAATTGGTACGTTTTCTGTTTCTACTTTAAAAATGAAAATCGCATAGCATCTGTAGAATTTGTGAGGCTACCTCGAATTTTGTAATTGAAGCCGTGGCTATTACACGTGTAAAATATGTATTTGTAACTGATCTTGCGAGGATATTAGCCGATTGAAACAAAACCTATATTTGGGAACTCTAATAACATGGCGTCATTATTCATTGACTTTCTTTATCTTTACTGTCAACACATCTAGGGTAATGAGAAGTCCATTATAAGCATTTTGTCGCAATACAGAAATTTTAGTCCACATCTTGTGACTGTGTCTTTGCCTAATTCCAAGCTGGTGAGTGTGCCATTTTTCTCAATTTGTTATATTTTGTGCACATAAGAGCACCACGATAACCCATAGCGGTTAGGGGGATGCTCATACGTTGCTTGATATGTACATATATTAAATAAACCCTTGTTTTATATTTTTTGACTATTTCGCTTCGCTTAAATATAATTTGGAAACTTATGAATTGTCAGATTTTATTGTAGTATGGTGTTAGTCAGGGATGTGCTTTACATTTTTTTAAGCAAATGTCAATCTGAGCAGATCCAATCAAGTTAATTTTATGTAGCCCAAAAATAATATTTCAAAATTAGCTTTGGTATAGGACACTCCTGCAACGATTAAAAGAATCGACCAACATTTCGCGAAGATTTAATAAAATATATTTTGGTGTATATTTTATTGGGCAACCACATTGCAGTACGTTTTTCAGTTTCGATTTTCACTTTTATTTTTGTTATTTTTGTTTAAAAAAAAGGAAATAATTGACTAAATAGGGATGAATTTTGGGTGAACCTATCTTTAAATTTTAGCTGTTTCGAATTTAAACAATTTCTGTGACGCAAAATAAAGAATACCGAAACGTTGGTTACAATTGGTAAATAGACAGGGTCGCTTGTTTTCATCTCTTGAGATATTTGTTAAGGATGTTCACCAGCGTGTTCGCCCTAAAACCCTCTCAGGAGGCGACACAGTAATTTTGCCTAGCCCAGACTTAGTATAAGCTACCTATGTAGGGATCTTTAACGTGTACCTGACATCGTACAGGCACGGGTCCCACAGCTTTACTTCCATTCCGAAGGAAGGTGTGCGTAGGAATTTCTGTCGCTGAAAATTCCAGAGGTCTCGGTTCGGTCGGGAATCGAACCTGCGGTCACGGGAATAACAGTTAAACAAGCTAACCATTACGCCACCGAGACTCCTTGTTCTCATCTAATCAACTATGAATCCATAAGTTTCTTGATGTGAATTATTTTTAAATATATTTCAGTTGCAACCAAGATCATCGTGGTGGGCGAAAGCGATCCAAGATCTGAAGACAAGAAATGTAATCGTTCCTGGCAACATAACCTTCAAAAATCCAAAAACATTTTGGGAATTGGAAGACCACATTGTCATGTCGCACCCTAATCAGGTAAAAAAAATTCGGTATTGTTTGTATAATTGTTATTTGGTTATCTGTCGTGCAAATAGACTGCAATATAGAGTTGAGAATCCGATGATTAATACATTTTTAATATACACATTAATAAACTGGATTTTTGTTTAAACTAGAAATGAGCATTACTTGAATAGTGTCGGTCTGGACTAAGCAATTCAATATAGTTGCAGCTAATACTAAATAGAATTAAAAATATTTCAAAAGATTGAAATTAAATATCATTGGAGAACGACTCAAAGACAAATCTCGACTCCCGAGTTAGTTGGCCATGATTATTCCGTGATTTTCTCTTATGCTTGCCGCTGTATATCATCACAATTCTCAAATCTAGCCGCGTTAGGAATCTTCGACATTACCACCACGTTTCCAAAGAAAATGAAGATATTTGAAATCACGGTTAGAATTTAACAGTAAAATAAACCGAAATGCTAAGACCGTTTGAACCAAATAAACCGTTTGAAAAATAAACGGCGCATGAGAAATAGTGCAACCAAAATATGCTTGCGCAATCAAAATAAAACTGATACTAAAATATTTATTCCGTAAATGCCGGTAAGATATAAATGTTCACATTAGTATGCAAGTGTCATAAATTAGTTTCGTCTAACATTTGTTTTTAATTTGTGGTGTCCCTTTGCAGCCTCGGAAAAAGATTAGACGAGAAGAATACTTGCCGAGTGTGCAACCCGAAACCAATTTCTTTGATCGACAAAACACCAATTCAGGCGATGGCCAGTCATTGGTGGGGCTCAGCACTATTTCATCGCATGGACAGCTTATTGACTGCATCGAAAGAATAAAGGCATGTATTTCAGTTTCTGCACTTATAGTGTTTGTTTAATTCCCATTCAATTAATGCGAGTGCAGAAATCTGGTTAAAATACAGGGTATGGTAAAATTTATTTTTTCAGACCACGTGGGGTGCACGTGATCTTTGGGGGATGCGGCCTGTCTGTCGGTGACGTGGTTCTGATATACGCCGATCGCTATTCATTATTGTGGAGTTTATACATTGTATACTGGGTATTCGAAGGGCGTCGAGGAGAACCGTTGGCATGAGTGTTAAGCCAATTTTTTGTTTCTTTCAGACACCGTCCCTGTCGTTCACTATCTTGAGGTATCCCGTCCTGCAACATATAATTTCCACTTGCAACGACACTGGTTTCGCCACCAGGTTCAGCTATCGCTTAAATGATATACTCTTTCAAGGTAGGAAGCCCTTTGACGAGAACTGGCTCTTCTCAATCTGGTCTTTGAGTTTGCCAGATTTGCATTATTTATTTCTTAATATATATGTTTTCTTTTCGTCTCGACAGATTTTGCATCGATCTCTGCCGCCAGTGACGCAGCGCTGAACAGAGTCTTCTTGAACGCACTTTCGCAATTTAGCGAGATCATTCATGTTTGTGTGATTTTTAAATCTCTGATCTAGTTTTTGCCGATTAGTTATCAGAGTTTTTGACAAAAAAAACGCTGCATTTCTTGTTGTTACGAAGTTTTTACTCTTTAAGTCAATAGAATTGATTAAACTGATTCTGAGACTAATCTGGTTTTATTTTCTCCCGTCACTGTTGCAGGAAGGCAACCCTGTTGTCGACAACTTCTTACAATATTACATGACGTACATTTGGAATGGACGAAACTACCTCGGCTTGATTTTGAAACTGATAACGCGGTTCGCTATACGCGATATTAAAGGTAATGTAGCGAACATTTCAGGAATTTTCGGTGAATAATTTGTCGGGCCAGGAATTTTCTAATGACTCCATTTCATTTATCTTGATTCGTTGTAGATTTTGATGGCGTCTTCGTACCGATTAAACGACTGTTCTGCTCTTCTGAGGTCAAATTAAAGGTAGATATTCGCACAATTTGAAAAAGGGTATTGAGAAATTGCGTATATATATTGCGTAAATATTGAAGGTGCATGTAACTGCTTTCTTGAGCCTGTGACTAATTGGGTCAAAAATAAACTTTCATTATCTTAAATTTCAGCTCACCATATTGGAGACATTCCATTCACTGCTGCAAAACTACATGGCCAGGGAGATCCATCGCGAGGATTACAATTTCAAAGCGTTCGATTCTTTCTTTATCCACGATACTGAGTATTTAGACGCTGATCAAGCCATATATGATTTCCTCCATTACGTCGGCGAGCTGTGCATCCTGGGCTTATTGCTAGAGAACGAGAATTCGGCTATACTTCATGTCGCCCTCGACTTCTATCTACTGGTGCGTGGGATTTGTTGAGCTACTCTTTCGAATGTTAGGAAATGTATATCTCGGTCGACAGAAATTATCTCTAGCGTGTTGTTTTGTTTTATAATACCTAATACAAGCAAGTTGAATTGATGAAATATGAAAAATAGTATTTATTGTACGGATCAATCACAATGTGGAATATATCGCTTTATATTTGTCTAGGCAACCACGCTTCCCCTGAAACACGAGGTCTACATTTTGACGATCGCTCCTCGGATACTAGTTTACAGCGCTTTCACCTCGCTCGATCCGTATGTTCTGTCAAAGGTGTGCCTACTACTTTGCAGGTAATTGGGGAACTTTGAATTTTGGATAGACTTTGATCAAGTTTACCTTTTACCCATCCAGTCAGATTGTCAGAGAATGAGAGAACAGATAAGATTGTCCACATTAGTGGTCATTTGCTTCATGTGGACTGGTTTGATTGCGCCTCAAGTTAGGTTTTTAGTCTGGCACTCGCATCGGCTCTGGTTCCGCCATGCAGTAGTTCTTTCAGCTTGCCAATATCTAACTCATCGATGTTTTATTTCTGCAGCTGGAAGGAGGCCTATAAAAAATTCAAAGATACGTGCACAGAGCGCAAAGAGCTTACTTTTGCCGACCGCGGCGGAACCAACAATGTGATCCAAAAGTCGTATGAACGAGATTTAATTGACGGACTTTTTGGTGGCAATGCTTTCAACACTTCCAACCAGTCTTCGGCATTTGACGTGCCAGCTGATGTGCTCGAGTCCCTAAACGTCAGCGACGACAACATCAGCCACGCCTTCTCAATTCTGCGCCACCCAGCCATGATAAATATCGTTTTGAACTATCACAGAGAGGTATGCTAGAGATATCGCATTTATAATTTTGGTAAATTTATTTGATATATATTTCATATTGCCGTGCTGACTTGATCAAAATAAGTCCCAAGTGCGCTTGCTTATTTTCTTGCTTATTTTATAAGTCATTGATTATCAGAATTGATTTTTGCCAGCGACAGCCACTAGAATCAATTTTAGAAATTCTTCTGTAGTACCGGCTATTTTTTGAACCGCTCTGAAAATGTACCAAAATGTGCAAATATGTTACTCCTCATAGTTTTCTTTTTAATTTTATTACTGAACATACCAGCTAGTGTCTCCAACTCAATTTAGGATATGTCGTGCTTTGATCTTCATCTTCACAAATTTATTTTTTAATAAACAAATTGCTTCGCAAGATGCAGTTACAAATAAGGTGCACCTAATCCTGTACTCGAATAAATTATTGAGTATTGTAAAATACGAAAGATGATTTTATTTAAACTGAAACGTTACAAAATCCCGTTAATGTTAATTGACCGGAGCAAACTACGAGTAACTCGTTTCACAACATTCCTGGGTTAAACATTTCTTACTTGCTTTTATATAGCACTTGCCGGATGAACCAGACTTTTTTACGAAGTCATTGCTGGCGGTAAGTTGGTTTTCTCAATATACAATTATTAATGCATTGTTTAGTTATATCTGATACGAACTAAACAGATACATGAAACTACGTCTATAACATCAGTGAATTAATTAAAAGTGGACTGACTGAGTGGAAAATTTGGAAAACGTGCCCATTGCCCATCTAATAAGATGGGCAATGGGCACGTTTTCCAAATTTTATGCCCATTGCCCTATCTAAATTATTTGTTTTTCCGTACACAGGTAATCATTTAAGAACAGCATGAATCTTTTATGTATGACTATTTCTTATATTTTTTTCCAGTCCCATTCAAAGAATGATTTTTGTCGATACTTGGACGGAATAGGACTGATCGGAATTTCCAAGTTTTTAAAGACGTTCATCAAGTTGTAGTCATTTCTACGATTTTGGCGACAATTCAGTACTGTATATATTTTTATGTTCAGTTCATTTGACAATGCAAGAAATTGCACCCTTTAATATTTTTATATTCGTATATATACATATTATTGTAAGCTACGTCGATTAAATACGTTGGTTTTTCAAGTTTTTAAAAACGTGTGGTTATTTTCAAAGATGCGCCGCTGGATTATGATTGGCTGGCAGATGTTCTGCGTTGCTATGACAATCAAATTTCCTGAAAATGTCGCACAATGTCCAGTTTTTTCGCCCCTCCCCTCTTTTCGCATCTTTCAACTATTAGAAATGCGTTTGTTCGTTATAACAATATGTAATACAGAATGTAAAAGACTTCCACTTTGTTCTTTAAACTTCAAATGAGGTAAAAACAATGAATATTGATAAAATTGAGTGAAGACGTTTTAATCAAGGCTTTCGAATTGCGAGTACAGGGAGCAATTCACATAATAAAAACTCCAATGCATTTATCTTGCCGAATCATAGTTGCCGCCACTAATAGCAACATCGGAGAGCAGGAGGGTGTTATCTGCTACTCCCGAGCGGGATTTGAACTGCGCGGAGTTAAACGTGACCGTCAAATCGTGATCGTCATAGTCAGTTCCCACATTTTTCATTCATTTTTTAAATAATAGTTTACTATATAAGAGTTATCCCCACAACTCCTGTTCATCTTTTCTCGTCCGGCGCTGTCCCGGGCAAAACTCCCATTTTCTTTTATGAAAATCAAATGGCCGAGTGTAGTTTTAATCTAAAAACAGAAGATATCCATTGAGCCTCAATATTCGGTACTGTTGAACAATGACCATCCTCATTCGTAGTGCAGCACCCCAGACTTAATGCACTCAGCTACCAGCACCAGTGGTTCAAGCTCATCCACTTTGATTCTCGCTCGTCCCTTCCGAGCTAGCTTCTCGGCACCGGCTGCCAATCGCACCCGCTCTGACTCTGAACTGGATCCGGGAATTACCAGAATTATTTTAGCTACTGTGCTCAAGATGGGAAATTTGTACTTGTTGATGCCCCACCACATGAGCGGATTAAAAACATTTGGTAGTGACGACGAGGATGGATTTGACCCATAGCCAGCACCTGCGTCAAACAGTAGATCACCATCTGTGCTCTCATAGCGACACAGTTCCTCTCGCAAGTCCTGCTCTGCTGCTGCTGATCTACCACCTGTTGTGCCTCCGCCAGCTCTGTTGCTGCCGCCACCACTACCACCACCTAGAAGGTGCTGCTGCTGCTGCTGGGATGACTTGGTGGGTGTTCGAAATTCTGCAAACGGATCTAGCTTCTTCACCTTCCCAGTGACCGAAGCATCCTTGTCATTACCATTGGGTTGAAAGTCGTTGTGTCCATTGTTGGCGACCACCGATGACATGGTGGTGGAGGCAAACTGCAGCACAGATGTACGCGCCTGGTCAACCAGTGCAGCCCGGTCATTTGGGTCCCGCACAAAAGCGAAAGACTTGAGTGACGGATCCAGGAAGGTGGCTGTCAGGTGCACCACCGTCACTGACAACCACAACCCACTGTCCAGCTCAGTCACAAACTCCAACTTCATGCGACGTACCTCGGGTGGGTCGGATGGATCCTCGCGTTCCCATAGGTTGCGCAGTAGGTAGAATCCTGGTGCAACATTCTGCAGAGTGGGGATAGCCGAGTACTCGAGCACTTCAAAGACAGCATCCAGCGATGATAGGAATGCCACTGTGGCGGCAAGCAGCACGACGTCCACTGCATCCAGAAGATGCTCACGGCCTCGTTCCCGCAGCAGATCTCTCAGCTTGCCCGACGTCATATTGGCCATCACTGAGCCGAGCATGACGGTCAGTGAGCGCCATGGCCGTGCCCTGCCTCCAAGTTTCAGAGGAGTCTCCAGCTGTGCCTGTATGCCGGCCGACCGACGCACATACCGCACAAGGGCACGAGCATTCTCGTCCAGCTCGGCGATACTAGACATTCCCTTGCAACGTTCCCAGGCGGTGGCCACCACCGTGTTGATGCGGTGACACGCGCAATCAATACGTGTCTTCTGCTGGGTGGCAGCTTCAACATAATTGCCACAGTTGGTGGTGACTGGTGTGTCCTCCACCGAGCAGCCAACTTCATGAAGAATCTCGTTGAGGGTCTCCTCCACATAACAGAGTGACGGTGGGCCACCCGAGTCACTGGGGGGTACTCCGCGGCACGCATACATAGCATGACGTAGGGCCCAGCATGAGCGGTCCGCACCAGTCTCCTCAATCCAGAAAAACGTGACATCGAGGTAAGTGCGCTGTGCTGCATGGTCCGTCCACAAATCTGTAGTGAAAGCAACACCGTTTTGCTGGCGGGAGGTGGCCAGCGCCTGCCTAATCACCCCTTTTGCATCCCGCATCATGGCGACCGTATCACTGCGCACCAAGCCACGATCATTGAGCACTTGCTCAGCACTCACATTGCCGTAACGTGCGCCCAGCGCAACCAGCTTCTGCGAGAAGAGTCGGAAGCGGGAGTTGTCCATGAATGAGTAGGGCAGATGAGCGGATGCAACGAGCATGCACTGTGATCGGCGGATTGTCTCGTGGTCCTTGGTTGTAATCACTCCCACACCACTACTACCCACGGATGCCAATACGACTTTCCTGCCTCGGCCAGTTCCAGCGCCCGCACCAGTAGTAGCTGTGGCCCGTGGTGCCTTTGGAAGGGACGGTGGTACGGGACCCATGTTGAAATTGCAGCGGCGGGCGTGGTCCTTCATGTTTTTGGTGCCGTATTCCTTGACACGGCCCTCGCTGGTGCGAATCTTGTAGAGGAGACATTTTTTGCAGCAATTGCAGCAAGCCACGCCAAATACTTCCTCCTTGGTCTGACGATGGCGCAGCTTGCAAAACGTCTTCCAGCACTCACTCTTGCCGCTGTAGGTGAACAACTCGTACTCATTGCGCCGAATCGCATTCTGCAGTTCCTCACGGTCCATCTTGGCAGCCAGCATTTTGGGAATTTCCATTATTGCAAGAAAAGATACAGGTACGGCGTTTGGCAGGAAGTTGATTAAAGTTTGTTACATTCTGTTGCTGGTCACTACGAAGCCAGCGTGTAAACCTGTACACTGGAGAAACAATCGAGAATATTAAAAATACGTAATGTTATCGTAAAAAATAGTTATACGTCATATCTCTATCCTCATAAAAGTGCATAAAAAACCTCTACTGCAAATTTTGAAATTAACAATTTTGGTATTCCTAGCGATTTAACATGCGCAGTATTTCAACATTATTCCTCTATTCATAAAATATAATGAAAATTCAATTTTGTTTAAACTCTTTAAAAAATATTAGGTTATGTATGCTATCAATATATATAAATTATTTTTTAAATTCGAGGAAAACGTGTACAGTGCACAAGCACAAGATACACCAATTTCAAAATCAAGATTTCGGATACAGGTCAAACTGAGCAATCAACCCTGTTACATATTCAGTGATCAAGGTGAGTAAAAAATTGTTAATCATTACAGCCAAGAGCCAACTAACTGAAAAGCTTAGTTTTGTAGTATTATACCAAATATTTTCTTTGTGTGTGCATTAGGACAATTTGGGTAGTCCTTGAAAGTGAATTTGGGGTTGATCTTAAGAAAGTAACATCAGGTGTGAACTATTTATTTCAAAGCATGTACCTCAAAAACATCTGTAAAACATTTATCTTTCAGCAATAACAATGTATATCAAAATCCGAAACCTTTTCAGAAATTTATCTACTTCAATCTGTCAATTTCAATTAACCCGTATTACAGAATTTGAGAAAAACATTTTACAATTTGCTTCGTGCTGGATAGAGCTTCGCTACTATTTCCAAAGACACGGTTTATTTACAGGTAAAAAAATTGTAAATGGCAGTCGCATGTTCATTTGTGTTCTTTAAAGCAGCAATGAACCACAGCTAATAAACGAAATTTGGGAAAGCTTGCTTGTGGATACCATGACAGATGTGTGAAGTCGAATATCAAAAATGAATATTAATACTATAACAATTAAATACGGGTTTTAAGTACACCGCGGAGACCCAAAATACAATCCCAAAATAGCAATGGTTGAGACAGGTTGGGCGAGATTTTACAGGTTGACAACCCACTTCCGCTTGGGTGGCTCCTAGTGTTAGGCCTACTTTAAAACACGCGATTCGCACGAAATTTTTAACCCGACACGTTTCTATTTCGATTGTAAGTGACCCCTGATATTTACTCACCAGCGTCACAAGAAAATCAAAGAGACCGGAAATATTTTTCGAGGAGATTAGAGATTGTTTGGTGGCGTACGGGTCACAGAGTAGCATCCACGGATCACCATCTTTAACGCTGACCCTGCCACGTGACCCTGTTAAACTGGAGTCTGCAGACAGTACTTGTAAATTGTAATTCGTAGGCGCTTTAAGCAACAGAAATACTCAATAACTGTGACGTCATAAACCCGTTTTAACACACCGGGTGCTGTCTGCAGACGCGAAATATTCGTAAGCAACACTGTCGACCCTGTACAATTGATCTGAGTCATAGCGGTGCGCGTAAGAATATTGAGACAGTTTCTGAAAAATAACAGGGGAGTACTTTGTCTTAATAAACGCTCACCTGAGCTCATCAAGAGTGTTCTGATGGGGTGAACTAAAGTGGTCTTGAGTATCGATTTTGTTATTGAATTAATCGATGATTACTATCTAATATCGATTTAGACTGTTTCTTCATAAAAACTAGTTTTCGCGATCCCGTTTTTATCAAATATCTGTAAAGTTTTTGTTACCGAAAGGTGCCCAACGACGAGCTGACAATTTGTCCGAGTTGTGTTTCTCGTTGACCAGCGGTTTCTAAAAGGTTTTTGGGATTTAAACAGCAATATATTAGACATATGGAAGCGCCACAATCCTAGTTGCCTAACCCTAACTCCCTAATCAGGTCGGGGCATATCAAGGCCACAAATTTTACTAATCCACCTCGAGTAGGCTTAAAGGTAAGCTGATGTTGTGTCCAGCTCCTTTGTTCCGTTGAAATGACCTGACAAGTGTTTCAACAATTTGACTGTATGTGTCATAAATTTTATGATTTAACCACTCTATAAAATGTAAGTGTAAGTGTGAGGCCTAGACTAGGCGACCCTTGTTAAGGTATTTACTGTAATCTCGGATAAGGTGGGATGGTTGAGACTAGGTTAACCAGCCTAGTTAATGTTTATTTCAATATTTCTGTGCAGATATAACGTCGTATTTAGGACTATGGTCTCCCGCTGCCCTTATTACGGCCCACTTCAGCATTAATACCTAACCAGGCCAGTTTTAAAATTTATTTTGAGTTTAGCTTATAATCTGACAGGGCTTGTATATGCATCCAAGTATGGTGTGGAGATGCCGGAATTGTAGATCACAAGAAAAATATGGTATAGATTGCTACGGAGTGTAGACGCAATGCATGCTGTGAGGCGGGAACAACTCTTGAGATATTTGTTAAGGAGGTCCTCCAGCTTGTTCGCCCTACACCTAAACATGTGATACAAATACATTGAAATATATTAATACATAATGTTAAAATATCTTAACAGACTGAAATGGGATATGAACTAGTCAGATTTAAAGGAGAAGTTGACGAAGAATTGTTGTGTCCCATTTGTTCAGGTGTTTTGGAGGATCCACTTCAAGTGAGTATGCTGTATTTGAGAACATTTTAAGTAGTAAAAAATTTATGGTATGAGCTTTGTTAGTAAATTGCAATCTTACTAGCTCGTTTCAGGTTATCGTAATAGTTGTGCCTACTACCTGTTGCCTGTGGAGCCTGCAATTCCACTAGTTAAAAAAAGAAATTCATTTCGTGCGAACTTTCGTTTATTAAATGTTTGTGTACTGGCAAATATTTGTCCCTCATAGTGCTATATCACCGAATGTTAGTTCATAATTTCCCGTAGTTACAGTTGTATAAGAAATTTGTGTTTCTATTTTGACCTGCAGGCACCCCAGTGTGAACACGCCTTTTGCGCCTCGTGCATAAACGAGTGGCTGTCACGCCAACAGACCTGCCCGATTGACCGCCAGCCCATCCTACCCGTGCAGTTGAAGCCAGTCCCGCGGATCCTACGCAACTTGCTCTCAAGGTTGCATATTGCCTGCGACCACGCCGGCCACGGGTGTGTTATGATCGTTAAATTAGACGCTCTGTCCGCCCACCTGCAGGAGTGCGAGCATAATCCCAAGATGCCGGTAGTGTGTGAGCGTGGCTGCTCGCTCGTCATTCCTAAGGATGAGTTAGAGGTAGAGTTGCATGACACTTTGGTGATTTTTCTTAAGAAGTTTTTACTAGGATATTTTAAAAAGTGGTGAGTTGAAGGGACATAGAAACCACAGGTGTCTACTCAATTATAATCTGGAGATCATTAAATGGCACAGGTGATCGTCATCCTGCATATTCCATTTGGCAAATATGATTCAACTGATTAGAAATTTTGGTACGTTGATTTTGAACGACCCAGTCTCTGATAATTTGTTATCAAAATTGTCTTACATTTTCAGAATTTTTTCAAAATAATGCCCGTCTCAATGAAATAGTTCTTGGACGAATTGTGTACATTGAGACATTTACACATCTGGTTTTTTAAAGTTTGTCGGTTGCGATGCATATTCGTGGAACAGGCCTACATCTCTCGGTGATGGATAATGAACATTGGAGTTCATTTGCTCTTTCGCATTCACTTTCCAGGATCACAATTGCGTCCGTGAGCTGAGACAACTAATGCTGAACCATCACGACAAATTGATCGAATGTCAACTGGATCTAGCCGAACAGAAGCTTCAACTGAACGAGCAGAGGAGGGAGTTGCAGTTGTTAAAGGTTTACTACAAATTCTGGCAGCTTACTTTTAAAACTAAGTTTTTACTTATTTTTTTATTCCAATCTTCCATCTCAATGCTTTAAACAGAGTGCTACATTCTCTAATCATCTCCTTCATAAACACTATTCAAAACAATCTGCAAAGCGGTTTAATACTATGTCTATTTTGAAGTGGCACTTTCATTCCAATGCTCATACATTCATTGAAAATGAAATCTCTTCAGTGTTCCCTTATTAGTTTATTTTGTTTAATTGTTATAGGAATTTATGCGAGCAATGAGAGTCTCCAATCCAGCCATCCGGGCCTTTGCTGACCAAATGGAGCAAGACGAAGTTGTAAGGTAAAGTTCCAAGCTTTACACGTATTGACAAATTTAATGTGCAAAATAAATGAATTGTTCAGAAATATTATAATTACAATACAGAAAAAAAAACACAGTCGGTATTGCGACTGACTATAGCTCGGCGGTCCCAGGTTTGATACCCGGCGTGGGCTCTCGATAATTTCGATCGAGAGTTACTGGTGAAAATGTGCCCCTCGCATAGTGCCTAAGCACCAAGAGGGGTACAGAAACGCCTGGAGTGCAGCGACTACAGTGATGGGAAATTAAAAAAAAATTATAAATAGTAAATTTAATTAAGGAGTGCCCTCGTTGTTTTCAATTAATCTTTTCTTTGTTGACTGCAGTCCTAAAAACATGAAGAAATGCAAGATCAAAAGTTTTGTTTGCCTATTAAGCGTCTGTACCTTCCATTTCTCAATCCTGTAACATTTGAAATATTACAGGATAACGAAGTACTACAAAGAAACTACCTTTTAGGATTTTATTACAAATTTAGGTTGTTTTCATCGATTCCCGGCGCTAGTGAAAGAAATATTTTACGAAACATTGACTGGAGTCGGTATTCTTGATTCGAATCTCTGCGTGGGCGGGGGTTGAGCTGTTAAATAGTTTCCGTGATAAGACAGAAATTTAAACAACGGCCCTCGTTTTGTAGTAAGTTTTTCTATTTTTTATTTCAACATCTTAAAGAAAAACAAGTACAATATTTCAGTTAGAGAAACAAATCGGTTGCCCCTCTTGGCCTTATGTTTCGACATAGACCTTAAACCCTCCTCCTCGAGATGAGACGGAGGTGAAGACTGGGTGGAGTAAAGCTTCCTTTCCCAAGACACAGATCCTCCCCCCTAAAGATATGAATGACGAAGCTTCGGTCGCTCCCATTGTTAGAACAATTTGTGAGGGTCCTACTAATTAGATATTGCAAAAATCTGTTTTAACGCTGTGAACTCAAGGACTCGTCCACAAGCTGTTCCGATATTCTCGTCTCTCGCAACAAAATAGTTGATTGGCGCCCTGATCTCAGTCACAGGGCGACATCTGTTCTCATGAGTATCGTCATCCCACACAGATGGTCCAATTCGATGCAGCGGGCGCGGGTGACTCGCTGGGGCGGCATGATTTCCACCCCAGATGCCGTGCTGCAGGCGGTCATCAAGCGTTCACTGAGCGAAAGCGGATGCCCGGCGCACATTATCAACGATCTGATCGAGAACGCCCACGAGCGCCGTTGGCCGCTCGGCCTGAGCACGCTGGAGACGCGGCAGATAAATCGTCGCCTTTATGAGAGCTACGTCTGTAAACGAATTCCAGGTAATACTTGAGTTGGAGATGGAGTCGGCTGCCATGGACCGATGTGAAACTTTGTTTTGAATGTGAAAATGGAATTGAATTGTTCGTTAACGCAGACGGTAGTGCAGGTAACCATTCGGGGGGCCAGTTTAATATACTTCTAAAATTGTTTTTTAAGAATATTTTGAAAAAGAGGTGTAGAACGCGCCACATTTTTAGGATTTGGTAAAATATTAGTCTGCGTAATTGTATCTGGTTGGAAGGGCTGCCGGGCACAAATTCTGGGTTTTCCCCACCCTGCACCTAACATCTGTAAACTCTGTTTCGTAATTTATCTCTTAATTTACAGGGAAACAGGCTGTGGCCGTTATGACTTGTGATAATGCCCATATGAACGACGATATGCTTTTGGAACCGGGCCTAGTCATGATTTTTGCACATGGAGTCGAGTGAGCAGCCAGCTAGCTGAAGGCGCGCTGCTGCGGAAGACATGATCTCATCAAAAGTTGCACATTTATTTATCGAATCGCCGACTAATAAAATATGTAGCTTGTCCGCCTATATCTATATATAAGAAGACCAAACAAGAGCAGTTAAAATATTTTTGTTTGATGCGAAAATATTTATCTCTATACAACAATAAAGCCAAATTGAACGCCTTTACAGCTTTGGTTGTAGCCATATATTATAGCGACAATTCCTGCCACATTACCTGTTGCGCCGATTCATTTACAACAAGAGATGAAAAAATTACCAGAGTTGTGACATTGCAGTGATAACGTGTTGCCACCAATCGCCTTCTCTTAAAAAGAAATTTTAACTGAATTTTTGGTGAATCTGTGGTAGTGTTTCCAGCAATTTGGTTATATTTTCTATTTATAATCTGTCAACTGTCTGTCTGATCGATCATTATGGATTATAATTTATGATCTGCATTATTTACGTCCTGTGACTCATGAGTTCAAGCCAGGGGTTGCAACACATAGGCTTTAGTGGGTTTTTTTGAATGTACAGAGTATAATCGAGAACATGAACTTCGGGACAGACCGAACGAAAGAGAAGAACACGAGTGGCGGACTTGTCTGTTAATAATATTTTTCGCAATTACCAGTTCGATTAAAAATAGTAAAATTATAAAACAGACGTGTTCGTCTCTTTCGTTCTGTCCCGAAGTTCATGTTCTCGAATAAAATTCATACGGACGTTTTAACAAAAATCTTTCTCATCAGTACAGAGTATAGTTACCAAGTTTTTCAAATGGCACCACATTTTATTAGGTTTAATAAGCTGGCTAATAATTTGCAGTTATTAGTGCATTACATGCGCATCAATTCAACAGTTCAACACAATTCAACCTATATAAATCTTGCGACGAACCTGGGTCCACATTCTCGTCTTTCAAATTTAATTCTCAAAATCAAATTACGTCATCTGCGCATGCACACAAAACCGAATGAATGAATTTGGGAATTGTGCGCATGCGGAGATGACGTAATTAATTTTGAGAATTAAATTTTAAAGACGAAAATGTTATTCGACGTCAGCGAGTGATGGGATGGTTAAGACTGGAATTGATGTTGCCAAATTGTTCCCAAAATATCGATTCATAACAAATGAGATTGAGGAATTTTACAAACTAAGGCGTATCCTCGCCGCCGCCTCTTGTCTAATAACATCAAGGGGTTGATCACCATTGCGCAACCCTTGCATGTCGATGCCAGCTTGTCTTTTTAAAGTCCATCAAGTTGAAAGTTCAAGCATCACTCGCTCAACAACCGCCTGAACCAGGGATGCGAACACAGAATCTCGGGACACAATCAGAAATTCTGGGCAGAATATTCCTTCCGACCAGACAGGGACTCTAAACCCTGGACAATCTAGTTATCTGGGAAACTTACCGCTGGTGCAAAAAGTAGTTAAGTTTTATTTGTCGCCAAGAAAGTAAAGAAACTTGGATAGTCATAATTACAACTATCAAACATGGAAATTAATAAAGCAAATGTATTTGGTTTACTCTGAACGAGAAAGTCTCAAAATACCGTACTGAATTTCTTACTAGAATTTTTTGTTTGATGTGATTCTCGTTGAAGGTGGTAGTGTTACACAAAATATGGCGCACGAAGCTAAAAACTAAGGAAGTTCTAATCATCAATGCAAAAATATATATATATATTGCTAAAGCGTTTTGGGTGTTGCGTGCTTTAATGGAGGTCATATGATTGTTGCGCTGTTGTCCACATTTTCATTATTATTTTTTTGAAGTTTTCATTTGTTTTTAGTCACGTTTCCGATAATGTTGTGACTTTACTATTCCATTGTTTCAGTAATAAATAAGTTTTAAAACTTTGTATTCGAGGACATTTGTTGGTTATTTGCATTTTCGGTGTATTATTATTTTTTTTGGAAACTGATGATTTGCATTTTTGAATTTGAAAATAAAATGGCGGCGTGTTTCAACTTGAGAAATGAAAACTTTTGAAACACCTTAAATATTTACGGTTTTGAAAATATGTAATTTTAGAACTTCCACAAGGAAAACAAAAAGAATCTCCAATTTATTGGTTTTATAAGTTTAAACATATTGTTTCTTTAAAATGTTACATGTGTTGGAATCTTGCCCTTAAGGAGTAAATGATGCAATCCAATGATTATGGATAGAGAAAGTTTTTCTAATACGCCTGTGGAACACCATACAAAAATGAGAAATAGTCGTACGCTTGTAGTTTTTAGCTAGAATGGGATGACAAAAAAGGCACGTCGTGAACAGGATTCGAACCTGTGCGGGAAAATCCCATCTGATTTCGAGTCAGACGCCTTAACCACTCGGCCATCACGACATCGCAAGATTTTGCTCTAAATTATTGTCATGATTGTGAGCCCTAGTAATTGACATTCTTTATTCAAATATAAAGTTCATTTAAGACGTTTCTCGTAAAATTGCGTTCGTGAAATTTCAGGAACAAATGTTCAAACACAATATAATTTATCGAAATTGAGAGATTTGAACAAATGAATCTCGGTTGACAGAATCACCAACCAGTCGACCGAATTTGAACATGAAAATCTCTTACCGATAACGAATATCTTCAAACGCCGAAACATTATTCGATGTTCTAAGTTACAAGAATCTCTGAAATCTCAGGTCGATTTTGGGTCATTTTTTATGAGTAAATATTTGTTCACAGACTTCCGTTTCAATTATCTTCTCCAATCGTGTCGTTTATCGTGGCCCTGATTCAAGGCAAGCTGATTCGTGGCTGTTGTCAGCCCTTGCAAAAATCTAAATGGACAAGTGCTGCCATCTGCAGACAAATAATACTCTAGTTACACTGTAAGCATGCTTCAAGTTGCTTCATAGATTTCAATTGTGCTTGAGATTGGGGCACAATATCCTTTGAGATCGTGTTCATCGCGAGCGATACAAATCATGTGCTCGAATCTTATTAAAAGTAAAACGTACCCGCTCAAGTGCAATTGAAAAGCTTGAGCACAATTGAGATGGACGAATCGTCATTCGAGAGCGTTTAGTCGCTTCTTGTTGAAGCACGGACGAGCGGCACGCGCCGATTCTGTTCAATGTCTAAACGCACCTTGCGTTTAGGGTAAACCATGCTTGGATTAAGTGCAACTAGGGTATAAAGCGCTTTCAGCGCTTATCATTCAGTATATCATGAATGACTCAAAAATAGAACAACGCAAAGCTTCCTTCTGCCCGCTATAATTTGAATAAATATGTAAGCTGAAATAGACAACTCAAAAATACATTCAATAATATGACAAGCCAATAAATATTTTTTAATCAGATCGCCTGCATATACACTGTAGCTGATATAGGGGTTATGTGAATAGGGAATAATATTAAAGAACCAGCAAACGAGATTAAGCGAGATTATCTACTTGGTGTACACCTATGAGTATTGTGGTATGTCAGCATAATTCCGAAGACAATAGCGCTAATAATTAATTTTCTTCAAAAATTGATATTGCACCCGGGCGAACGAAATGAAAAATGCACTCACCAATCACCATCAACATGCACAGCAAATAATTCGAGTTGTCGTTGCATAAAACGCCTATTTGCCAACAGCACAGTATCCGGGAGTGATGTCAGTGACCCATATTCGCGTTACGTGCGTACAGGTAATCTATTCGCTATCCGAAAACGATACACCGACTAGGCCAAAAACTTGTAAATATCTTGTCAGTGAGTTAGTACTATTTCATTCAGGGCCCACATTTTCGTTTTTCAAATCTGATTCTCAAAATCGAATTACGTCATCTGCGCATGCGTACAATCCTTAATGCGCGCAATTGGGGATTGTGCGCATGCGTAGATGACGTAATTTGAGGATGAGAATTTGATTTGAAAGTTCAAAATGTGGAGCTAGAGGAAAGGGGGGGGGGTTGTATTGACATCGGATCAATATTAAAAATACAGGGTGGTGTACGAATAACCCGCGCGATTTGAGAAAATTTTAGAATGTTTTATGCGCGAGCGAGTTCGAGCCTGTGCAAAGGTGAAGAAAAATATTTCGAACAAAAAATGACCTAAGCCTAATAGTTCGTATGTTATTGTTCTGTCAAAAAAATATTCATGCGATTTGATAAATTATTTCACAAAATCTGATTGCTGAGCATTGACTTGGGCGAATAAATTGAATCCATTAAAAATGAACACTTATGTTGTAATCATATGGCATCGATTGATTGAAAATCGATTAATATTGGTGGAATTTAAACCACCTGAGCTCGGGCAAATTTCCGTACGAGCACGATTCGCTGCAGGTGGTCATCGCAAAAATAAAGTTTGCTGTGGATGCCACCATCCTGTCACACGTCATTTAGCGGTTGTCTCGATGTCCTTGTTCGCCCCACAATGTAATAATGTGAGAAATAATACACGTATCCATCAATAACGTTTCTCGTGACGACACGCAAACAAGTCGGACCGGAGCATTTGTCAAAATGACTGTATTCGCGTCGGCATTCAAATCGCACGGCCACAGGACGCGTGGAGCGATTCAGGTACAGGTGAGAAAAGAACAGGTATTCCCAAATTCGCCAGCCGCCGCCAAACCAACTGCCAAAAGCTGCCTGTAGACTGTGAAATTACTTCCAGAGTGAAGGTCAGTCGATATGGGTCAGCATGTGTGACCGGCCGTTAGGCGTCTGTGATAAAGTGGTCCAAATATTACGAATGGCTTTTTTTTTTGGTCACCAAACGAAAAAAAAAGGAAGAGAAAATCCGTAACTCAGATCACGCTCTATTTACAATTTATGAACTCAAAATGTAAACGAACATATGTAGCATAAATTTCAATTGACCGTCAATTGTCCGTCAATAACAGTGTGAAAAAATATCGAATACACATTTATCAATCGCTGAGTGATATGGGATTTTAAAACCACCTACAGTAACCTAATCTGGTTTAAATTATCTCTGTTCGTTTCTGATATAATTTCAATTATTATTTTGCTATTTTTTAAATTTTTATTAAATCCTATATTATAAAACAAAGAATTGGATTTTGGTGTGCAGAGCAAAATTTCAGAACGGCTCAATGAAATCGC
>JAQGBY010001231.1:0-31290 GCA_034698785.1 Mycogona germanica
TTTTGATGTGGAGACGCCATTTTTTAAAGTTTGAAGCCAAAGGGAAACGTTACAAAAGCCAAAATTTTGTAAAGTTATTTTTATTATGTTTTATTGAAAATAGAGATCTGAAATTCCTTCGCTAGCGAGTTATGATGGTGTACTTACGGTATGTTCATTTTTATACGATTTCATTGAGCCGTTCGGCAAAAAGTCTCTGGAAACGAAAATCCAATTCTTAGTTTTATAATATAGGATTAAATTAAATTAAATGGTGAAATGGTTTCATAGTTTATTCAAATGCCTGATAGTAAGGATGAATTACATTGTCTAACTATCGGGCATTTAAATAAACGTTTGTTTATTGTCTATCTTGGTATTCATCTCGGCGTGCTCCTGCACTTTTATATTTTCATATTTTTCTAGTCGAGAATCTCGAGAGAGGCTGGAAGCCTAAAAGAAAATCATTAGATGGCGTTGCGAATTTTGTGGGTGTATTTTGCATTCGTTTAAAAATCAGTTGGTGGCCTGAAAAGTCGGACTGGACTTGGAACAAAAAATCCTATTGGTTGTACCGCCCTATCCAACTTTAATATAAACAAATAACAAATATTTCGGTTGCGATGTAAGTTGTGCAAAAGTCAACGTCGACTGCTCAACTAGTAATTTCTGGTTCTTGCTATCGAATAAGAAAAAATGCAGAATCAGTTTGCAATGACAGCGTACCATGACCTGCAAAATGACGACATAAATTGATACACGATTTTTCAACTATTAAATATAATATGCAAACACCTTGTGCATTGAAAACATATGGGGATAGCACTTTGAGTTATCAAGCGAAAAGACGCAGGCACCATTTCTCTGCAACAACGATGCGCGCACCTGATTAATTAATTCGCACCCACAATCTGGCATTCTCTATTAATAATTAAATAATTCATTACAAATTAGTCAACACAGACAGGGATTCGAATCCAGGGTCGTGCAACTGAAGTCGATTTGTCCTAAAACGTCTTGAAAAAGCAGGGTCGTTTTTGTGAAATTTATAAGACTTGTTTTAAAAATTCAAATTTTCTAGGAAGCATCTTGTGTGCTAATCTTAGGTGCCAAACGTTTCGTCAATTATTGAGAAGTTATTATTAACTAACGAGTTAAACCACTTTTAAAGTGAAATTTCTTATAGCGCCAATTTTTGAAAATATTTTTGTGTAAAATAAATGATGAGTGTTAATTTTTTATCGTTTATATTGCGTGAAGCGCAATTTTTTTTTAAACTTCTGTTTCATATTTAGAGATTTCAGATTTCAAAATAAAAACAAAGTACGAGAAAAGCGAATTTGTGGGGGGTCAGATGCATTTGATCGACCGCGGTTAATAGAGCAGAAAACACTGTACGAATGTCCTACCTAATTAACAAATCGCCCCTTTATAGGAAGAAGTGATCCGTCGGCAATTTTGCTTTCAGTTTGATACCGGCAGTTTGGTAGACGCCAACCAAAAAGTACGATTAATTAAGTTGCTAGATGAAGAAGGTGCACGATGTGATGATTGGCACACAGGAAATACGTGTCAGGTTACTTCTGAGACTCACGAGGAAATTTCATTGTCAGTGACGCAAACATGTTAGAAATCTGACGTCACAGCCAATAGTCGTCGCAGTGTAGACATATCACCTGAACATGTACAACTCTTACGCAAACCTTAGAAGTGTTCAAATTGAAAACGGTCCAATTTAAAATCGTGTTAATTCTCAGATTGATGGATAAAATGTTGTAAATTTTCTGTTTGAATTTTTGCAGGTAAATAAAGTATTTTTTGAAACTTGAACTCCACACTTGAATCGGCCGAGAATCTCAACGAGATTCTGGGAGTTTTTTTAAAAAAAAAAAGGAGTTGTCCACTTAAGTGGATTCTTGAACATTGAAGAGAATTGTTTGATTCCATGAGGTAAAAATATATTTCTAAAAATTAAAATGATCAAATGACATTGCATGGTTTCGGGACCAAGGGGGACCTGCAGATGCGTTTCGTCTGAAGTCGATCACAACTTGATAGTGTGGTCGACTGTGCTCGAAATGTCTGGGCGTGTCCTTTGGACTGACCAGTGCAGGACTTGTGTGTGCTGCTGTGCGTGTGTGTGTTCGTTGGTACTAGTGATTTCGGCGATCGTGGTGGACTTTGGCTGCTTAAAGTGAGTGTGTTTCCCCCTCTGATCTGGCAGCCAACTGGTTTGGAGCACTATATATAAAATCATTATGATCTAGTGTGCTCTTGCTGCCTGCGTTCTCGTCAAGAGAAGGTCCTTCAACATGGAACTGAGGACCTTTACCGCCCTGCTGCTGTTCTGTACAGCAGGGATTTTTGCAGGTAGGACTAAACGATTTTTTTTATCTCTCTCTTCTGAAAATATTATGGCTTAGCTATGGACTACCACATTGCGCGATAATTAAATATATTTATTTTGGCATCAACATATAAAAAAATTAATTGTAGTGGGCATAAAAACTGATCATAGTTTTGGTGGAAAAATAAAAAGGCACCTTATACTGGAATATCTGTGATGACAAATGACGATGCTTAACTTTTTAAATTCCACAAAAGCTAAGTCGACAAACTCTGAATCCTAATCGGGATATTGCTCAATTCGTCAGAGCACTGCTTCGGAGAATTGTTGCGAAAATGTTCCAAACAATTGTTAATTTAAATTAAATTTTAAAAATTCCTAAGAACTAATCTGACGATATAACTGAGCGCGTATATACATTCAATAACTTCTAGTGTCGATTAATTATGCTAATTTAAATTAATTTATCCAAGAGTTATCAAGTGCTGCTACCGGAAAAATCGATATCGGCTACACGTAGCGTTCTTAATTTAAAAATATATATATATTTATTAACAATATTTCTACTACAGTATAGAGTATCTGTCAGCAAATTACACCAATTAGAAATCACGCTACAATAATTTTTAATTAATGTTCTGCGCATCGAGCACAATCGCATTTTAACATTGAGACGCAATAATTATTATACAAAGATTGAAAGAGTCTGATTTCCATAAAACGGCCTCACCCAAACACAAAGGATACGACACAAAACATATGTTCGAAGCCAAAATGTCAACTTTAATGTTAGTCGCAATTTACGATTATCAACTGTCCAATTTATTTGAAGTTTCACTGTACGTGCAGTGTATCACGGGAATGCGCTCGCTCGCTCGTGAGCATCCGGTGACTACAGGAATTGATCACGCGACCCAATCCCATGCGGTGTCGCTGCAACCGAGGAAACAAATTGAAAACACAGTGGCACGCATCGCTTAAGCCATTCAATTTTCCATGTCGTCGGATAGAATTGAGCTTAGAAGTCGTGACAGACGTTCTCAACTGTGGGTGGAGACGGGGCGGCGTCAACGAGGAAATTCAGAGAATCATCCTTGCTTTTAATAAAATCAGTTTTCCCCTCCAAAAAAAAACCACCAACTGGTTTCGAAACAATGCAGACTGTCGTGGGGGGTCAGGGGAGGGTCGCCCGCCCGAGCTAATATTAGTCAAGTGATGCCCACTAAAGACACAAGCGAGGTTGTCTTAAGGAAGCGAGTGTTGAAGGGCAACCACGTTCACTTTTATTGAGTTTTGTACCATTCGTTCTGCGCCTTAGATTGAGTAGTGAATTTCACACAGATCAACCGATAATAAAATCGGTTTATTTTATAAATCTAAAATTCTAACGACATAGTGAACTTGTTCGCGTACGAAAAGTGCAAAACGAGTACATCTATTTTAGATCCATGCGCAGAACAATCTTAATTTTATTTCTAAGAAAATTGTTTAAATTTCGGAAAGCGATGTCGAATATTCAAATTGCATAATTGGGT
Source organism: Mycogona germanica (assembly GCA_034698785.1). NCBI lineage: Eukaryota > Metazoa > Arthropoda > Diplopoda > Chordeumatida > Chordeumatidae > Mycogona > Mycogona germanica. The sequence continues at coordinate 3,862 of JAQGBY010001231.1, forward strand.
TATGAAACAATTACAATTTTACTGATTATAGCGAGGTTTAAGCTAGAAAGTGGGTTTATTTCGGTTACTTTTGTTGACTTAATCTTTTTGTCATTTGAATCGTGAAGTGACGAGAAAGTTTGGCGATTTCAAGTACAAGGAAATCGTCGCTTTTGTTGAGACAATAGTACTGAGGTGCAACCCCCCATAAAGTGCCTCCGAGTAGCCGCCCCCCAAATTTATCACATTCGTCACGCCGTTGTCCAACGACCATCAATATATATATATATTTAACCCTGAGAGTTTCGCTCACAAACAATTCAATTGAAAACATGTCATCCAATACGGTTTTGTAAGCGTTTGTTTCGATTGTATAGAGCGCATACTCTTGTTGCCAATTGATTGGTGATGCGACGAGTTGCGTAAATTGAAATGGAAGTAATTGGACGAAAGAGACAATTGTATGGCCCACCGCTCGTCATCCATCAACGGACACGTCAAATCAGCGTATCCATTGCAAAATGGCAGTCATAGTGATGCGCAAATCTCGGCGTAACCACTTGACCTCTGAACCGATCGTCCTTGAACTTGACTAGGAACGACTTGGCCTTGGTTTCTGGAACCGTGCTCGGGTCGATCAAAGCTCTCCAGTGATCGTCTTACATGCTTTTGAGACGTTGTTGGATCTGCTTACAGTTGCGTGGCAAATTTATAATTAGGCTTACACATCGTTTCGCTAAAAATCGATTAACCCACACGATGAGAAATCGGATAAATTTCCTACCCGAGACAAATAAAGTATGATAATGAATTGAATATAAAACAAGCTCAAATCACAATTTTAAATACAGATAGTTACATAGATAGAATAGTAAGTTACATTTGTAGGCCCATTTTTATAGCAATGAATATTGTCAGAACAATTTATCCACGGATCAGTTAAATATATCAATAAAATTAATCTGTTATTGCGTCTCAAATATATTTTTCAATATTAATATATATGAATATATTTTTCAATAAATTTCTTTCTTTTTCAGCACCCACTGGAAGCGGAAAATGTGCAAGCGAGTGTGTACCAGGTAATTCAATCTTCATGTATTTCTTTAGATCTTTTGGCATGGACAATTTCGACTCTTAAGAAAAGGAACTGTGGAGTCAACAGATCCTGTTATACAATAATATATTAAATAAGCATTATACTACGATATCTAGACGTAACAGTGACACAAATAAAAAATGTTCGTTCGATTAAATGCGTGATCGATTTCACGATTTCGGCTTAGGATCGATGTTATGGCTGCTTGCCAAAAGCCACGCATCCGTAATGGCGTTAATAGTTTCGAAGATGAACTTGACACTGGTAAATTGGGTTTGAATGTCGCTCACTTTAAGTGTCCTCGATTCTGGTCAATTGTCAAACAAATCTATCGGTCCATCGACAGGGTTCATGGTACAAAAAAAACACAATGTTGAATGTATCTGGACTCTAACATACGTCAAGTAATGAACTATCCGTTACACTGATGACTGGAGACAAAATATTAATCTAACGTTGTTAACTGTACTCGCGGGCAAGTTTGTGAATAAATTAAATTTGTCGCATCTTTGAATCCCCCCCTATTCGTTTTATTAACTCGGATGCACGCACTCTTTTCAGTCTATAACCAAAAATTCAACTATGCTGTTGGCAAGGTGTACACCTACGCCTACGAATCGAGCACCACCTTAACCCTGCCCGGATCGGCTGTGGAGGAGCCGGGTCTGAAGCTCAAGGCCATCGCCGAAATTCACGTCGTTTCTCAATGTGAATTTTTGCTGAAGGTAAGAAAAGTAGAATGAGACAAACGCGATCAGCCAAAATATTCCACGAATTATCCGAGTTAAACGTCCATTTCGGGGAACTTCGCGGCGGCAACCATCTTGAAGACAATCTTTGATTTTTGGTCGCCAAAATGGTCTCTTCAATTATTCTTGTTCAGTTATTTTTGTTGTTATTTAATTTTTTAAACACGATTAGAGGATTCATATTTATAAATGGAAAATCTGATGATGAAATAAGAAACGAGATGGACAATCGATTCCTCTAACTGATTGCCTCGTGTCCCGATTGTGTAGCTGACGAACGTGCAACTGGATGGCGGCTCCAAGCCCATTCCGAATGCCGCCGTCTTCAAGAAGGCGGTGGAGGAGAGGAACCTGCTCTTCTCCTACACCGATGGCCGTGTGGATCACATCTGCCCCGATTCCAAGGAGCTCACCTGGGCCCTCAACATCAAGAGGGGAGTCCTGTCTGCATTCCAGAACACCATGGACAACAACCTGGAGACTCACACTCGGGAGGTAAGCATATTAAAAAAAACGTCATGTCATCTCAGGTTTGGGATAGGAGGGACAAAAAGGCTTCAATTAGTGTATAACTGTTTCAATAACTGTTTCTGTTTTATTAAAAAAGGTCGACGTCATTGGTCAGTGTGACACCCACTACACTGTAACCAGCAGCGACAAGAAAACCACCGAAGTGCACAAGTCCAAGAACGTCATCTCCTGTACGAACCGCCTCGGAAACCACACTGCCCTGCAGGCAACACCCTACGTCAGCAAATCGGTAATTTCAACAATTACTAATGATTTCCGTATTAAATGTATTGCCATTTCAAATTATTAATCTGGATGGACTTGTTTATTAATTACAAATCTGCAGGACATCCAGTCTGCTCCAGTTCTGAAATCCAGCCACGAGTGCCACCACATCTTTACCGACAGCATCATCAAGTCGGTGTCCTGCGAGGAAGTGCACAAGCTGAGGATCTTCGCCAAGGGTGACCACGGTACTACCACCACGACCATCACCAAACTGACGCACACCAAGATTGGAAAGAGCAACGTCAAGACTGCCAGTAAGTGTAGATGACCTTCTTGTTTGTTTTCTGCTCTCTTCTAATCGTCGATCTTTAATAGTATAAGTTCTTTGTATTGCTGAAGATATTATTGAATGCGATTGCACGCCTTTGAGGATGACTTTTGACATTTCTCCCTTTTAGCCTGGTCCGAAGAATCGTCCCTGTTGTTCGACCACCACGACGAGGATGACGCCAAGAGCGATCTGCAGGAGACCACCAAAGTCCTTAGCGATATCTGCACCACGTCCAGTGATGGACACATTCCTCAAGATGCGGCCAACCGTTTCACCCGACTCGTCTACCTCGTTCGACGACTTCCGGTCGGCGATCTGAGAAACATTCTGCAGAAACTCACTTCCGGATCGTGCCCCACACCCAAGGCCAAGTAAGTCTCACCAATGTCATCGTCATTGATCGAACTTTTGAAGACGCCATTGACTGTGCGACAGATATTTTAACGAATTTAATGAAATCAAAAATAATGAGAATAGTACGTGTTTTTCGTCAGTTGCGGTGGTTTTCATTTTAGTCTATTCTTATTAAATAATTTTATTTAAAGAGTTTGTCGCTGACTCTGTTCGTATTTTTTCAGTCGGCGCTGTCGCGGGTACAACTTGCTATTTACTATGAATTTAATGAACTCAGATAATTTTTTTGAATTTCAAATATTTTTAAAAAACATTTTTCTAATATTTCAAAGATGGTGTTTCAATTATCTTTCTAGTCCATTTACGAATATCATAAGAATATGTAATTGAATATCCTCACAAGAAATATTTATTTAGTAGCAGAACAAACGCATGACAGATGAAATCATAGGTTCCTAATTTGAAATATCATGTATTGCAATACTCGTAAGATTGTATATTTTGGAGTTCTTATGTATATTTGTATTTTTTTCGCCTTACAGGGATACGTTTTTGAGCGCCCTGACCGCAGCCGGAACTGAATCTGCTATCCAGGTGGTAGTGGACGTTCTCAAAACTGGTAAACTGACTAAGATCCGAACCCGTCTCTGGTTGTCCTCGATTGCCTTCATCTCTGATCCGACCATTGGAACCATTGACGCACTAATCGTAAGTTTTTCCTCACACGCCAATTGCAGAATTCGTTTTTCTAAATTACATTCAATTACGAAAACATTAAATATGTTTTTAACCAATTCCATTCTTATTAAAAAATTAAAAAAAAATTAAATTCTGGTACAATTCAAATTGCAAAAAAAAACTCCTTGAAACCTTTTCAAAACAATAAAATCAATTTCGATGAAAGTAATTTTAATTAGTAATCCAATTTCTCAATATTTATAAACGAGTTTTTGATGTGACCGGAGTACGGGAACCGAATGGATAAAAATTCGCCCATTTTGATTTATCCCAGCGTGAATGCACAACTCGTAACTCATTTATGACAATGAAATTTTGCATTGACATGGCGACCTTTCTGAGACGACATAAATAAATCATTTCTGTATATTTTTCATCACTTAACTAGCCGTACGTGGAGGCTAACCCCCACCGTGTCCCCGTCCTCGCCTTGAGCGCACTGACCCACACCTACTGCCGTCGTCACTCCAACTGCGACAAGGAAGCCGTCATCCAGAAGGTCATCGATAAACTGGGAAGCCAGCTAGCGAACAAATGCAAAACTAGCAACACCGTCGACGAAGACAGGGTAATCGAACAACCTCGTCATGTATTAATTTAAATTCCCACTTTTTTATTTATATTTAAATTAACGTAATCATATAAATGTCCTGTAGCGAATCATTCTTCAATGACTAACTGTCTAAAATTTAAAAAACTTGCAGATTGTCGTCGTATTGAAAGCTTTCGGTAATATCGGTTTGTTCGGATCCTACGAGGACACCATCTTGGAATGCTCCAAGGACACCACGCTTCCGGTTCCGGTGCGATTGGCCGCCATCGAGGCCTTCCGTCGAGTCCCGGCCAAGGGAACCGTAAGTGGACTAAAAGCAAATTTCCAATATGGTTGTCATGTTAATCGTTTAAAAACACCCGAAATTAATGTATTGCAATTATCTCGACCATTTCTAGTTCATTCGAGTGTTCATTCACCTGCTGGAAGACAACCACCAACAAGTGGAAGTACGAATTGCCAGTTACTTGGCATTGGCTCACTATCCGATTCCGGAGCTCTTGAATAAAATCAAGTCGATCCTTGAAGTTGAAGTCATCAATCAAGGTAAGATTGTCATCTTGTGAAAAATTCCCTAAAAAAAAAGTCGGAATACTTAAATTAGACAGGGGTTCAAATAGTAAATTTTTGTATTGATTTCTTGTATCAATTGTTGCGCAGTGAACACGTTCATCTGGTCGCACGTCAAGAATCTGAAAGAGTCCGAGGATCCACTGAAGCGAGAGCTTAAGTGGTTGGTCCGCAACACCCACCTGCAAAAGAAATTCGAGAAGGATCCGCGCAAGTATTCCCGCAACTACGAAGTCTCCAACTTCAACGAGCGTCTCAATGTCGGCTACACCGTAGACAGCAACGTCATCTTCACGCCGGAATCCTTCCTGCCCCGATCCGCCTCGCTCAACATCAGCGTTGACGTTTTCGGATCTTCCATCGACCTGATCGAGGTAAAAAAGAATTCAAAAATAATACAAATGCCTTTTAAAATATTTTATGATTCCAAAAGAGATTATTCGTTACCAAATTTACTGTTTTTCCAACAATCCAAATTTTTCTAAGCTTTGAGATGATTTATTTTTATTAATCTGAATTCATAAAAATCTTAGAAGTTCAAAGTAGTCTTCTTGCACTTCAATCTTGCGATTATGTTTGCGTAACATTAATTGACGTAACGCTTGTACGATTCAGTTTGATCTCCGCGCCGAGCATTTCGAGACCCTCCTGGAAAGCTACTTCGGTCCCACCGGAAGCGTGACTCTGGCCAACCGTCATGACGTCAAGAGCAAGATGGTGGACAGATGGCGCAAGATTAGCATGGGAATCGAAAACGAGGCTACCAGTGGTTCACACGACCACCGACGCAAGCGAGATCTGTCCTACAAACCGCAGAAACTCAAGCAGTTGCAAGATAAGGTATTAATTATTGGTGTTCTTACCGCCTCCGAATTTCCGACATATTTTCCGTAACTTCCTGTTGCTTACGAAGAGGTGTCGTGTGGTCGAGAGTATGACTTGTTTTCCTCGTGGCCCGTCCCGTGATCGCGGTTTCGATTCCTGCTGACGCCCTCGACATTTTTCAGGCTGGATTCCGACCGGCGTCCAACCCAGAAGGCTCGCTCTCCGTCAAGGTTTTCGGTAACGACCTCAGGTTCTATTCCTTCCACAAGCTGGACGACATCTACGACAAGGAAGATCCGTACAACTTGCAAGATGTCTTCAACAAGGTAATCCAATCACGTTATTAGTTTTTTTTTATTCACTTTTCCAGGTATAGTTTAAAATTTGCACTTCATTTTTTGCCAGTCAAGTGGCGAAATGTTTGCATTTTTAACCGGACATTTTTATCGTGACTCCAGTTTATTAATCTGTTATTTTTTTCCATCTTTGATCGCAGTTGGCCTCGCACAAGGAAATTGATGTCGCTCGTAACTGGATGTTGGTGGATTCCACTTTTTCCGTTCCAACGGCGATGGGTATTCCCCTCAAGCTTGACCTGAACGCCACCATCAGTCTGGGACTGAAACTGAACTCTCATTTCGATATCCGCTCCTTGTTGCTCAAGCCCCGCGCCTGCGACATCAAAAGCTTCATTCAACCCAGGTACGCTGTCTTATTTGGTGACGCGCCCCAAGCTGCTGCCCCTTATAGCATAGCAATCACTGACGTCACCTGATTAGCGCATTTACATTGCTCCGGCAAATCACAGCCACCAATGACTTTAACCAAATGTCAGTAGTTGATTGGGGGAGCTAAAATATGAGCACAATTTGGTTCTACGTGTAGTTGTAATGTTCCTTTGTTTATTTTGTCGACAGTGCCAACCTCGAGCTTTCTGCTGCTCTGTTGATCGATGCCCACGTCACCAAGACCGGTTTCAAAGTGTCGACCACCCATTACACCGCGCCCGCCATCGACGGAACCATCCTCATGAAGCAGGGCGAGTCGCTCACTGTCAAGTTGGACTTGCCCAAGCCCAAGTTCAATCTGTACAACGTGAAGTAAGACAGCATTTCGTATATCGCAAGCTTTCTTTAAAAAAAGGTGTCACATGTGTCATCATTTTCTTCATTGCGTCATTCTTTTTCGCACGACAGAGTTCAAAACTTCCTCATCAAGGGTGATTCCGATGTTCCGGTGACTCCAGTCGTGAAGGATCGCTACGAAATCTCTGCCTGCAGCACCAAATTGGCCGACAGATTGGGTCTGGAAGTTTGCACTAAGATCTCTGCCGCCAAGCCCCTCTACAGCAAGGATCGTCCAACTTTCCCTCTGTCCGGTGATTATGAATACGGTGTGACACTGAGGAAGACCGAGGAAGGATTGCAGGGATACCATTTCGATGCTGTCTGGAAACGAGATAAGGTTAGAAAATTTTTCTTAATTCCAATAACCATTTCTTAAAGAAATTGTTCATTTTGACGCTCGTGGTCCATCAGGCGCTCATGGAGATTCGTGGTCGAATTAATTTTTTTACAGGACGGCGAAGATGTGAAGAACACCGAGGTGAAGTTGTCTTTCAATACTCCCGGTTCAACCAAGGATCGCGAATACACCGTTGACTACCAATTGGATCGTGCCAACAAGAAACTGAAGGCCACCTTGAACACTCCTCGCAACAAGATCAGTCTCGTTGGTACGCATGTGAAACATTTCATGAAACATTCCATCATAAATTCCTTTGACCATTCCATTTGACCATCCTCATTCCATTAGTCATCAAACGTCTTATTAGTCATTTTCATCAAACAGTTCATTTAGACACATTTGTAGAAAGTATTTGTCTAATTTTGTTATTCAATTTTAAAATGTTTTCGCCAAGTAAAACATTCAGGTGTAACCTGTTACTATTAATATATCATTGACTGGCTCAATATTTTATGTTGAACAAACACTAAGCACTTTTATTTGTTTCAGTTTGTTTAATGCATATAATTAATTTTAAATATTTTCTAATTCTTTAATATAAATTATTTTGTTAGAACGATTATTTTCCAAAATGCTTTCATCCAAATGTTTTTCTCAATATTTCATCTAATTGATTTATTAACGAGTTTTGTCTAAATAATTTTATAGAAATAACGCGTGGTTTTTGTTTGGATTCAAATAGGTGATTACGTGGACGGACCAAGTACCAAGGAAGGTCACTTGGTGCTGAACATCAACGGCGCCAAGGAATACAGCTTTAACGGCAAAACCGACGTGGTCAAGACTGGTGACACCACAGTCTACAAGCCCGTTTGGGAGATCACCCGACCTGACTCGCCAAAGACCACCCTGGTGGGAACCATCACCAGAACGCCAGGAAAGAGGATCGAATTTGACCTGAAGAGCGATGCCGGAAGCCAGAAGAAGGTCATCGTCAAAGGTAAATTGTCGGTTTGATTGGCGCTCGTAATGGCAGATGTGTAACTGTAATCAGAATTGGCCAGAGTCTCTAATTCTCTAATTAATTTTCGACTCGATCGATGAATGTAATGTGATTGTGGATGACTTTTTGAAATATAAATACTCAAGTGACGTTTGTTTTGTTAGGTTTTGCCCAGCGGGAAGGAACCATCGGACCCAAGGATAACTTCAAAGTGGAGAGCGACTTCCATATCGAGCTTCCGTACATCGAAACCACATTCGGAGGGTCGTTTGAAAATCATTTGGAAGAGGGAGATGAGAAGCATGACCTAGCAATCAACGGAGCCTACCAACTGAAGCCCGACGGAGAAAAGAGAGGATTTACCTTCAAACTTTTCGTAAGTGCCTTGTCTCTGTAATTTATTTACTTGTATATCCTCAAATTCCCAGTTTAGTTTCGTTATTTAAAAACTGTACTTTTGCAGGAGGTTAGTCGAACGCTTTCCTTTAATTTCATCATTAAATATTATCAAATTTTGATTTAATCATTGAGGAATTATTTTCTGTATTACACATACACTGTACTAATTTTTATTGCATTAAATTAATTCTAGAAATGAGATTAAAGTGGGTCTTTTCCACTCCACTAAATTCGCCAATCCATTGTTTTAAAAATTCACTGTAGTATTCACTACAGGATTTTCTCTACCCCTTTTGGTGCGGTGAAATCTAAACTGTGAAATCTTTTTCAAACGCTTTCTTTAAATTCCGCTTATATGGTACGCGCGTTTGAATGAAATCATTTAATCAAATATTTTCTATTTCACTTTCTTTAGCGCGAAACTGACGTGGACCATCCCATGGAATACAAAATCCGTCGAAAGTTGGAGTGGACCACAATCCGTTTCCCCGACTACAACGGTCACGTGGACCTCTGCATCGAGAAGGACGATCACTCCGTCCACCATCTGTTGGACGTCAAGTGGGGTCCCAACTTTGATGACGCCAACAAGAAACTGTTCTTCGAGCACTCGCACACCATCAAGAAAGTGAAGACCGTCACCGAGGGTCAGGGCTCGCTGAAATTCATCTACCCCAGACGCAACATCAACTGGGATCTGACCAGCAAATTGCAGTACCAGAAACAGAAGATGTTCGACTACGATCTCGAACTGAAGTACGCCCCGGACAAGTCCATCAAGGTATTATTCATTACTGTCATTCATTTTGGCATTGCGGGGTTAGACAAAAAACTAATGCTTCGTTCTCTGGTACACAGTTGAATATCGACTACAAGAACCAGACTCAGCGACTCTTGAAATACACGTTCGAAGCCACGGTGACATTGCCCACCCGCGAGATCGTCTACCGCGAAATCGTCGAGGAGAAGGCAAAGAACGACTACGTGGGCACCGTCTACGTTCAATGGGCAAAGGGAGAATTCGTCAACATCAACAGCGCCTATAAGAACAAGGGCGCCAACGACGTGAAGCACCACGAATTGGAGGTCATCGTCACCTACAAGAACCAGCCTAAACCTTTGCGCAAGTACAACCTGGTCTTGCACGCCCAACCGGGCAAGTACAGCGTACTGGGCAAGGCCGAGCTGCCCTCAACCGTCTACACGGTCGACGGACAGTACACACGACCCGATCCCAGCAACGCTAACCTCAAGTTGGTAGTCAAGCTGCCCTGGATCGAGGGACAGGTCAAGACCAAGCGTACCCCCGGCGAGTTTGACGGACAGTTCGACTTCAAGACCGACAAACGAACCGCCTCCGGCACAGCCAATCTCAAGGGAGCCGGAATCAACAAAGTCCTAGGAGCTGATCTAAAGGTAGCTTTGGCGTTAGTTCTTATTCTTTTAAATAAATAAATATTGCAATTTTAATTTATTTTAACTTACCTATACTGTAATTGTAATTATATTGTAATAATATCGATGAATCGGAAGTAATACTTCAAAATTTAATTTAATTGTCATCTTTTCATGAGACTTTAAAATATTCTAAGAAAGTGGATATGGGAATATTTATTCGATTCTGGTATAAGAAATTAAAAATAAATACAATGCATATAATTCAACACACAGTGTCATGATTCGAGCTCAAATGCGCATCGACTACCACTGACACAATCATCTTTTGTTATTTTAAACGCAGTGGGACATCGGACGTGACGACTCCAAGAAGCTGGCCCTGCGTGCCAACATCATCCGAGCCCGCGAACGCGCCGCCGACGTCAAAGCCACCCTCGACCTCCCCGGTCGCAGTGTCAAGGCCAACATCAAGTACGAACTTCCCGATGAGATCTTCAACGGCGCCCACTTGGTCGACCTGGACATCGAGTACGAGCCCACCAAACGCGTCACAGTTCACGCCAACATCAACGTGGACAAGTCCAGCGTCGGTCGTCGCCAGTCCCACGGCGAGGTCGCTTTCAGCAGCCCCAGCGTTGAGAAGGTAACCGTCGTCTACGACACAGACTTCCGTCGCATCACTGACCAGAAGTCATTCCACGGCAGCTTCAAAGTGGACACCGTCAAGTACCAGGATATCGCCATAGAGATCGATCACATGAGAGGCTACAAGGAGCTCAAGTCCAGCGTTGAGGCTCACTACGCCGGAGACCGAGCATTGAAGTTGGGCGTCGGCGCCTACTACGACCTGGCTGGACACGACGGTCTCCCCGGCTTCGACGTGGGCGGCTCCCTCCAGATTAAGACACCTCTTCAGGGTCTGCAAGATCTTGAGCTGACCATCCGTGAGGGATACAGTCGCAGCTTCGAATTCACCAACATCGTTCACGAGAACAAAGTACGTTGGGCACCAGAGAAGGAGGCCGGTCTTGCCATTGAGTGGCGCCGGAAGTACACCCCTGGTGAGGGCTTCGAGATAATTCAAAACTTCCAGCTGGACACGCCGGTGGAGCACCTGCGCACCCAGAAACTGCACACCGACCTCACCTTCCACAAAACGCCTCACCCCAACCTGAGCGGCAACCTGGATGCCATCTTCGGAGAGGGTAAGAAGCTCAAGTCTCTGATCCGTTACGATCGCGACGATGCTCACATCGACGCCCGATTCTCTGTGGACGCCAGCGACTTCCGCACTCCCGGTACTCTGGATATCAAGTTCAGCAACGAGCAGACCGGCCCAGAAAACTTCGTGGCCAAGGCATCCGTGGTCAGCGGCGACAAGACCGCCTCTCTGGTCAACAAGATCCAGTGGTCACCCACCAAGCGCACCTCCGATCTGGTCATCACCCTCCCCATCAATCCATCTGAGATCACCGTCAAGACCGTGGTCGTCGTGCAGGGTAACAAGAGGGACATTAACATCGCAGCCCGCTGGACGCCGGACGGTTCAGCCCAGGCCACTGGCCAGCTGACCCTGGGCGAGGCTGGTAGCTTCAACGGTGACCTGTCGGTAGATAGCGCCAAACTTGGACTCTCTGGCGTCAAGTTGCACCTGCGACGCGAGACCGGTGGACCGAAACGATCGTACGGCGCCAAGGTGACTTTCGGACCGGAGAAGGAGTTCGACGCCAGCCTCAACGTCAACGACAAGCCCGACAAGTCCGGATCGACCGGAGATGGTACCTTCAAGATCAACGGGGACGACTTCATCGTGCTCAAGTTGGAGACCCAGGACGCCAAGACCAACAAAAACTCACAGGGACGATTGCTGAGCTACTCGGCGCAGATCACCAACCCCGTCATCTCCTTCAAGACCAACTTGCTGCTGCTGACCGAGAAGGGCATCAACCCCACAATTCGCGTGTGCACCCTGGAGGGTGAGAAGTGTCTCTTCGCGGAGGTCCTCTACGATCCCGCCCACCTGGACACCAAACTCGGACCGATCGACAACAACTTCTACATCAAGCTCGGCGCGCAGAAGGGACCCGGTGACAGCCGCACCGTCGGATTTATTGCCCGCACCAACAAGGTACGACACGTCGGAGAGCACAGCTTCAAATTCGTGTGGGACGAGGAGCACAAGAAGTATGTCGGCTACTCTTTCAAGAAGGAGGTGAGCTTCGATCAGGCCAAACCAGGATCACGAAGAAGTAAGTAACACTACTTAAATCGAAATATTGTTTCATAAAATCAAATGAACATCTTTTCTGATTTTTTTTAATCGTCACCACTTATTTCGTTTCAGCTTACCAAGTGATCTTTCCCTCGCGCATCATCGAGCTGAAGACCAACCGAGAGGAATCCAGCACCGGTTACACCTACGACGCCAAATTCCTTCTGGACTCTGTCCGCGAACCAACCCGTGTGTTCAACGTTCATGTCGACGCCAAGAACTCCTCCGATGGAACCACCTACACCAGAAAGGCTACCGTCACCATCAAGCACCCCGACTTAACCAAGGTACAGCTACATACACATGAGAATATACAGTACTTTGCCTGTACAGTACACACCTAAAATGCTGATTAACTCATCAATTAAAAGAAACCGAATGAATACCTGCTTATAAAATAATTTGTAAAAATATCTAGTGAAAATTCTTATTTAAAAATGACCGAAACGGTTAATTACTTAATGCAATTATTTATTAGTTAAAATGTAAAATGTAACAAATTTATTTTTAAAATAATTGCAATATCTCCTGATTTATTTTATTAATAAAAATAGGTCATAGGTACCTTTCGTCTTGTAAAAGATTCGTTCTTGGCTCTCAATTGCCTCTAACAAGAAATATTATGTTATGTTAATTAAAGGATCTAGTCATCACCAGCGAAGTTAAGTCGAGGACCGAGAAATTCTTGTACTCGAGGAAACTGGAGTTCGATCTGTCCAGCGATGCCCGCAAGAAATTCACCATCGATTACGAGATTGCTGACGAGGCCAAGACATCCGACGGTCACAACTACACTCTGTCGTTCAATCTTCGCCAACTGACCTTCAAGAACCTCGATTTCAGGATCAAGGGACACAGAGGTAATAACACATTGCTGAGCCAAATACAGCAAAGCAAAGGATCCTAAAATATATCCTAAAAAATATGAACACTGCATTTTATAATTACAACAATTTATTATTGCTATTCCAGCCGATTTCCCGAACGAGCATACCGGTGGAGCCGAATTCTACTGGCTCAGCAAGTCTGGCACGCCCAAGACAATTTCCTTCTTCCATCATCGCGATTACGCCAACAAACACGCCTACGGAGTTGTAAGTATCCAAATTTTGCTCTCGTGATCCATATCCGTGATTTAATCCTTGCAGTAGACAAGAACAGCGGATTTTGTCCTTACACCAGATAGGAGATGAGTGTGATTGCCACATTTCGGGGGCAGCGTATATAAACGGGAAGGTTTGCTTATCAAATTGCCCCGTGTTTGGCAATCACACAATACACGGACCATGTGTATTTGCCAACAATCGGGATGACCATATCAGGCACAGAAATAGAACATCTTCGCCAGATTCTGTCCAATTTCTCATGGGCTATCAAAGCCATTTATTTAAAATAATGATTTACGTCTCTTACATTATTATTTGTCCATCATTGTTAATTCATCGGCGGTTTTCAAATCTAAATCATCTTAAATAGAACCACCTGATTCAGCCCCTTGAAATCCTGGTTTTAATACAATCGGAAGAAATTCAGTCAGACTTTCTTTTAATTCTCTTTAAGATCCGAACACCCGTCCGCTATTTCGAATGGGAAGGTCATTACGAACGACTGGACGACGCCGGTCTTCCCGCCCTGCGCACCAATCTTGACTTCAAGTACAATGGCAAATTGATCCGACGCGCCGCCATCGAATTGTCCCGTCGTCCCGAGTTCAACATCAAGTATTTCGTCAACCCCGAGGACAAGACTCGTCTGTTCCGCATCCACGGTGGCGTGGTCGACGACCGAACCTTCCTGCTGACGGCCACCCGCATCCGCGGCGGACAGGAGACCCAGGATTTGGATGTCCTCGTCAAGCTCAACAACACCCAGCTGCTGTTCAACCGCATCAAGTGGCGCCCGGGAGTGCTGGTCGATATCCAGGTACGTAAAAACCTCATTAGTTATATAGTCATTTCAATGTGAAATAATATTTTTGAAACATTTTTCAGAGCAGCTTGATGCTTTTAACATCTAAACCACTAACAAATATATGAAATGATTGATGGACTGCATCGAAAATCTGCAACAAGATCGTCAATAAACAACGTTTACATCTGATCTTCAGGAAATAAAGAAATTGCAGATCACGATTGCAGTCCATCAATCATTTTATATATTTGCTATTTCTACCATCACTTCATATCTGCAATTCAGAGTATTTGTTTTATCCAAATCATTGTTTAACGTCTTATGACCTTATTTTCTTCAGGCTAATTCAGTCAGAAAATGGAGTATGGTATTTGAACTGACCATTGTCCGAAACCACAACTAAGTCACTTATTTTGTTATTTTCAAATATTTTTTCAAAATCATTAGCATGGACTTGATTCCCGATTGGAAGCAGTTTCTGGTGAGTTCGACGGTGTAGTCCAGAACTTCGTGGCCACCGCCAAGGAAGAGGTCATCGACAAAACGGAAGCCATTCGCGAGGTGCTCAAGACAGAGTTGTTCCCGTTGGCCGGCAACCTGAAGCAGAAGCTGGTCAAGATTATTGGAGAATTGCAGACTGACCTGAAGGCAACCAAATTGGAATACTTGGACGACGTCCTCCAAAATCTGCTCGGGTATGATCGCGAAATACTCATTTTGATTTAATTCATTCAGGTAGTCGGTTAGCATTTCTTACAATTGGGATTCAGTCACAAAAACACCAATCCGTAATTGTCGAGCAAAAAAATTACGACGTTACTAAGTATCTGGTCGGTTTCATTAAAATAATTACTGATTATTTAATTAGAATAGTTTACGATTCGTGGTCCATTTCTTCACCCAGCTGACATGTCTAAAGTAGCAATAAGTGATACTTAAATTGTTATTTTCGTTTTTTCCAGTAACTTCATTGATGTCGAAGGTATGATGGAGGCCATCGAAGGTGTCCGAGAGAAGCTGCAGCTTGTTTTCGCCAAGGGAGCTCTTCGATTGTTCGATTTCCTGGACAAACTGTTGGAACGCACCAAGTGGGTGTCCAGTAGTATCGCCGATAGACTGTCTGAGCTGCCCGAGAAGGTGAAACAGTGGCGAGCCAATCTGAGAGCCAAGCTGCCACAAATCGTCGAGAGGATTCAGGCCGTCTTCAGCCGCCTCCGCACCTTCGTGGCCGATGTCGTCGAGAACCAATACGTCACCAAAGCTCTGGAGAAATTCCGCACTATCTGGGATGATTTCGTTGGCCGAGTCAGAGGTAAAAATACTTTCTCAAATATTGATTGAAATGAAAAATTTCGTTTCGGAACCATCATCTACTGAAGAATACAATAGGACAGTAATGTTCGAGTTTTCAATGGTCAAGAACAAAAAATAATTTTAATCGGAAATCTAAAACAAAAAATGTTCTCATTCCTTAGGTGTTGTCGAAGTCTTCCTCGCTAACATTTTTGGATCCGACAATACTCCATCTCTGTACGAAAGAATTAAGACCAGGCTGTACGAATATTCGGAAAGGGAAGGCGAGCTGCCCAAGGTTGTCAAGGGAATTCTCACCGCCATCAGAACAGTCAAGGAAAGGATCCAAGAAGTGAGTAGAAAACATCTCAATTCGACAATTGCTTTCGATTGATTGTACACCGATCTAGATTAATTTAATTTTCTTGTCAGCTGTTCTTCGACTTAGATTTGCGTATGTCTACCTATTTCAGATTGTCACTGATGTTCGTGAAGCCGTTAAGCATTACCACGAAGATTTCCACGCCAAATACGACGACCTACAGGCGCAACTGAACGCCAACCCCGATTACGTTGCACTGATTGCTGAAATCAAGGCCCACCGCGAGGAGGTAGTTTCCCGATTTCACTATAGTAATCCAAAAATTGAAACGACCGTGTTACAGACACTGATCGAATATTCTATTTATTGATAGGCGACGATCGATAATTAGAATTGAATTTCTGTTTCCAGCTTCGCGCCGAATATGTCAAGGGTGATCTGACCCTCAAGCAGCGCCTGCGCGCTGTGGTGGACCAGGCTCTGGGTGTTACCCGCGAACACCTGCAACGCTTTGCCGACTCCTACGTCTTCGACCTGAAGAACGGCCGCATCGAGATCTACCTGCCGCTGCTTTTGCCCGTCGAATCTCTGCGCACCCTGCCCGAGGCCTTCAAGCTTCGCCGTCTGTTCCAAAGAGACAACAAACGCTCCCTGTCCCACATCTTGCATCGTTACACGCCTTATCTGCAGAACATCGATGACATTCTGCCACCATTCGAAGGTAACCATTCACTACTTTGTATATATAAACTACTACGCATTTATTTAAAAAAATTATATAATGAATTTAATTCGTCCCATCCACTATCAGCTCACGCCATGTTGATTGGAAACCAGCACTACATGACATTTGACAAGAGGTTCTACGACTTCGCCGGCAAGTGCCAGTACGTTCTGACCCATGACTTCGTCGACCAGAACTTCTCGGTCATCATCAACTACGCCAGCGGCAAGCCCAAACCCACCAAGGCCTCCATCATTGTTGTGTCCGACTCCCATCACGTTGAAATCAGACCCGCCGATTTCAAGGTATGAGAAACAGTACATTTTATAATTAAAAATGTCGAATCTTACATCGAGTGGATAGTCTTACCACGCATAGGGACCAACATTATAATTGTTTTGATTCCAATGATTGTTTTACTCTTCTCAATTCTTCAACTCTTAATTCTTTCTTTTGATTTTGCTCGTTCAGATTCTCTTGGACGAACAGGAAACGGAACTGCCCATCCAGATCGAGAACACCGTCATCCGTCAAGAAGGCCATCACGTTCGAGTTAGCAACAACAAGGGTTTCTACGTGGGCTACGATTTCGATCACGACATTCTATCCGTCCACATCAGCGGCTGGTATTTCGGTCGCGTGGGTGGTCTCTTGGGCACTTACAATTACGAGCCCAGCGACGACTGGAAGAACCCCGAATCGCAGAACCTCACCAGGTATATATCGATCATATCAACACCAATCAATTTTAAATTTCAAAGGGTTAACGAAGCGCGCAGATAGATGACACTCAAACAAACCACAATTATGTTTATCCTCAAGCGAGATTATCACATGCACAATTATTGATCGGTAGAAAATTATTGATTTGCCAACAAATTAGTGTCCAGAGCAGCCAATAACAATGTCAGTGGCATTGATTGACACGAGTATATTTGGGAAAAATAATTTGAGAAAATTTGAAACTACTTTTTCGCAAACAATATTTATGATTGTATAGTGCATTAGTACAGTACAGTACAGTGCAGGAGTACAGTACAGTGCAGTAGTACAGTACAGTACAGTGCAGTAGTACAGTACAGTACAACAGTACTCAGTGCCTAAGTAATTAATGTTATTCTTATTGGCACAGCGTGAACCTCTTCGCCAACAGCTGGGAAGTGTCCAGCGATTGTCCGTCAAAGGATAACCTGGCTTCGCACGCGGAGGTCCACGTCGGACAACAGGCCTACGACATCTGCTACAAGCTCTTCCATTCCGAATTCTCCACATTCCACGATTGCTTCCATCACGTAAGTCAATTCATGTATTAAATCCGCATTAATATATATATATTTTTTAAAATATGAAAAATGGTTCAAACATATGTCGATTTAATTCTGAAAATGAATTTGTCTTTGCTTCAGTTGAACCCGGAGAACTTCTTCAGGGTGTGCATTGAGGAAGCGGGCATCAACGCCGACGATGATCTCTCTGACAACGTCTGCCGTGCCGCCGCCGCCTACCACCACGCCTGCGAACACAAAGGCGTGTTTACGGATATGCCAGACAAGTGTAGTAAGTAAAAAAATATATATGTATTTATTTATTTATTGACGTTTGACGATTTAAACACCTAATCTGTTCGTAGATTAAATGTTTTTGTTCCTATTTTGTCTCAGAGGTATTAGTTGAAGAATAATTAGAAATTTGGGTCTAGTGTTGAAAATGTCGCTGGCATCACTGGTAGCACTTGATTGGCGTTCGAATGTTCAGCGCCATTTTGGTCAAGTGGAGACGCCATGTTGAATTTTCCGGTGAAGCGATGGAAATGTTTACAGCTTCAGCGGCTGATTTCTCGAGAAATACGCAAAATTGCAATCTTAAATAACTTGCACTTAACTACAAATATGCGGAACTAGCTACAGCTCAAATTTTATTCAATTTCGTTAAGCCAATTTCGTAAGTAAACGTCAAGGGGGACCATTCAAAAGAAACGACAAAGTTTCAGGATAAAAATAAAAATGTTTCTGACTTTGAAAAGCAAAGTTATTTTCTATACGATTCAGTTTAAATTATGGGTGGCTAATTAATTTTGTTTAATTTAATTTTTTTCTAGTTCGTTGCAAGACCCCGACTGGCGAAAAATTTATCAAAGGCGAATCGCACGTCTTCCGCGACGCTGACATCCCCAAGTCTGCCGACGTGATCTTCGTGATCGAACAGAAGGAGTGCAACCGTCGCACTCTGCTCGACTCGCTGGACGAGCTGGCCAAAGACCTGGAGAAGGAACTTCTGTCGGCCGGCTACACCAACAACCGATACGGTATCGTCGGTTTCGGCGGCGAGGGCATCCAGCAGGATCCTCATTCGCTCACGGCTCGCGGCCAGATCTTCACCGACGCCCGCTCCGTGGTGCTGGCCCTCAAGGCCATGGTCTTCTCCGGCAGCACGCCCAGCGACACGTTCGGCGCCATCGATCTGGCCGCCGACTACCCGTTCCGCACCGGAGTGGCCAAGATGGGAATCCTCTTCCTCTGCTCCAAGTGCTCCAAGGAATCCATGTCGGTACGTACCAGGCATTAAACGCGTTTTGCCATCTCGAAAAATTGAGTTTCACCACGATTTTGGCTTTGAATTGACAGTTTAATTTACTTAAGATTAATTAAAAATTACTTACTGTTTTATGTTCTTGATAGGTGGAATACCCCGAACTTCAGAGGCGACTATTGGAAGGCGGATTCACCATTCACGCTTTGTCTCCCGAAGAGATGGAAATGAAAACCAAACCTCAAATCGCTAAACAACTCATCGGTAAGCATTTTCTCGATCTTAGACTACTAAAAGGTCACCCGCCCGATTAATGAAACGTGAAGCTTGTGAGAAAACTATCGGCATTCCTCAAATAATCTTAAAACATGCTCAGCTCTATTTCTCTCCAATAAATGTGATTCTTATAAAGGTTGAATCTTTTTTTTACGATAGGCATTGACGCTCTGACCACCTACAAGACCAAGGACATCAGCCAGAAGGAGTTGATCGGTGAGGTCGACCTGAGGCCGCACATCACCGGCACCAAGGACATCTGTTTCGCGCTGGCCCAGGAGCTGAACGGATCGGTTTTCCGTTCCGACCTGTTAGGCGTTCGCAAGGGCAACGTTGGCAAGAACGTTAAGGGTATTTTCGCCCGTCGCGCAGTCCACACGGCCCAGCAGTCCAAGTGCCAGGTGTGCCAGTGTATCCCCGATTCGGACGGCGCCGGAAAACCTTTCTGCAAGCCGTGTGAAACTCCAAGAGCACAACACGTGAGTTATACACTGAAAAAACTATCATCATAATATCCAGGCTGTACAGTTTTAGAATAATAGAATTGGAGATTTGAGTTTGGAAATCTTAAATTCTATTATTCTAATGTCTGAACAACTTCTTAAATTTCGTTCTAAATAATTTTTCAACTCCGAACAAAGTATAATTGAATGGAGAAATGTTTTAACATTATTATTCCCCTCATTCAAACCTCCCGCCTTTCAGTTTCCCCTAACTGCGAATAGATGGCGACACATGTCTGACTATGCCAAGCTCACAATCGAAACCAGCCGGCGTCCATAGACTCAGTGATACACATATTTTAAAAAATCATATCTCATAAACGCAACAACACAAAGAGCTGAATTAAATTGCTTCCGCCTTGTAATCTTGCGACTCTGCACACAGTGAAAAATTTCATTACGCCCCGTTACGCCGTTGATGAGCTATCAAAGGCGCGACAGGAGATTTCCAGTTAATATTCTCATTTAATTGTCACTCGTAAGAATGATTTCGGATAAAAAATCATTATTGCAAGATAAATTCAGGCATTTCATGATTTGGAATTAGTTCACTTGTTAGATGTCCTCATATTCCATGCTCTAGTCATTGTCGTAATTGATTCTATAACTTTTCTCCCTTAATTTTACAGCTGCATAGATCTGAGGAGGAAGAGGAGGAAGCGCCACGAAAGCTGAGCGGTCGTCAGACTGACCGAAAGAAGGCCCACAATCACTAGAACCCTCACAAAACCTGCTGTTGGGTCACAGCAACATTGATAATAGATATGCGATATTGTTTTACTCATTTAATGTTTTTCCGTCGTCGCCAAAACTAGATTGCGGTTTTGTCGGGTAATTTAAAGCAAGCATGTAGATTACATCGAAATCTAAGGATCACGCAACAAATTTCAATTGTTCGCGTTCTCCTCCAGGATGCGACCAACTTGGACACACCTAACTACAAATTGCCAAATAGCAACCAAATCTTTTCGCAAATAAGTAGAAAGCGACGGCAGATATTAGGCCTGCAGTTAACGACGCAAGCCCCCCTGTTCCAAGGGGTAGTGTGGAGCAGTTGGATCTCATCCAAATCTAGTGTCGGAAGTGATTGAAATTGCTCTGGGGGATAAAGTGCTCTTTTTATTGAAACCCCTTCATTCAGTCTAGTGCCGGAGAGCAATAGTTTTATTTTTGACATGCATTCACTGTGTACATTTATTATACGATGTCAGTTGTCATACACAATGGGAGTTGTCATTAAAAACTGACTGATAATACAAATTTAAGCGTCTTCGATTCAATTTATTCCGTGTCAGCTGTCTCAATTAACCCTTTATTTATTTTTACATGTCTCCTCTGAATAATATTTTTGAAAAGTAATTTTCCATTCGTTTTCAATGTGTAGATGTCAAAGGCAAATGTCTAGCAAAGAAGATGCAATTATGATGCCCCTTATAAGGAAGCAATCGCACGATGCACATGTGCAAGGCTAGAGAGCAACGCGAGCATGGACAAGAAAATATTTTCTACATTTATTTCAAATTATAAGACTATACAAACAATGTTTTATTCGGTTTGGGGAAGTGTCGATATTGACTTTTACCTGAATACCTCACACCTTTTTTTCTCTTACAAATTTTAACATTCTTGATTTCATCTATATATTCGCCATTTTGCATGACGCTATTGGCGGCTATAGACCATTTCTTAAAAGCAGGGCAGGCGATAACTCGGGTAACACTATCACCTGGAATAGCTTCAATTAAAAATAGATAGTGGTTGCTTTGTTCGTGAAATATTGAGGTTTAAGGATATTAAAATATATACACGGCTTACAAATTAAAATAGTTTAATACTTTAGGCAATCTTTGAATACACATTTTGACAATAGTTTAGTTCCTTCTGTGTCGGTGGTCATATCACATTTTGACAGCACTAGGTTATCCAATATGGCGGCGACCTCAAAAACTTGGAAAGTTGTTCTCCATAATCTTCGAAATGTTCAATATTTTGGAGATTTTAAGGACAATTCCCGATGCTGGATCCGCAAATAATTACAATTGTTGAATGTATTGACAATTTTACTCGGGGTGAAAGTCGCGAGTCACTGGAAATCGCGTGTCCTTCGTTTCCGGACACAGACATCGTAGTCTGAAAGCATGCACAACGCTGGACGCCAAGAAGCGAAATTCACACAACCAACCCATCACCCAAGGTAGCGACATGTTTGGCAATTTTTACCATATTTAATGAGTTTCGGCAAGATTGTGCTGATTGTCTTCTATCGAGGAACCTGATGCGACTAACGAACCCCTTACAGAATTATACAATACGGTACGTTTTGCTTTGAACCGTAACCAACATATAACATGATATAGGCCATTAGGCCTTCAACCAGCGATAATGAATGTCACATATATCGTCCGACTTCGGTTTTGGATTTTCAGTGTGACAGTATGGGAGGTGTTTCACGTTCCATATGACAGTTGTAAAGCTTTTGAGACATTGATTGCCAGTCAGAACACCTGAAACTGATCCGAGGCCAACGCAGTCAAAAGCCAGCTGGCGTACAGGTGGTCTTCTAAGATAGGATCCCAAAATTTGTCACAAATCAATGACTAGTCATTATAACAAACATCGAATAGTGTCCTAACGCCTGGTGCAGCAGCAACATATTGGCTAACTTCAGTTTACTAGATCCAATTTTGATCAAATTCGTGTTGGTTTGCTTGCCCATGCCCGCATTTGCTAATTGTAAATAATTTTGCCACTTCGGTATTTAAACATTCTAAAGGCTGGTCGTCAAATAGGTGATGTAGCTCATCAGGTAATGCTGATCGTCAAATAGGTGATGTAGCTCATCAGGTAATGCTGATTCAATAGTGGTTAAATTATTGTTGGCGAACTCGTACAGATGCAGTTGTTACCCAAAGTACCCAGCAAGTTTCGATTGAGACTTGACCTTTGGGCAACCAATGCACTTAAAACATACATTAAATTTCGAAAAGGGATAATTCCACCGTAATTGTTTAAAAATAAGCGCCTGTACATAGTCTGTACTAACAAATGTCATGTTTATATTTTCGATAGCTGTGCCTAGACTTCCGTCGTGGCGGGCAGCCATGGATATCTACTTGCTCCAGTCTCTGTGTCTGGTAGGTTTGTTCCTAAGCATGGTGTTGCTGACACTACTGCCGTCCCACTTTCTCCGCCGGCAGTTCGCGCAGGCCGACGTACTGCCGGTCAAATACGAGAACCTGATGAGCCTGGCCAACTGCGTGTCGGGAGGCGTCTTCCTGGCCACCTTCTTTGTGGGACTCCTGCCCGAGGTGCGACGCGAAATGGTGGGCATCATGACCACCGCCGGCATCATCTCTGCCACACTGCCCCTCACCGAGGTGGTCGTGCTGCTCGGTTTCTTCCTTGCGGTCTTCGTCGAACAGTTCGCCTTGAGCGTCAAACGAGGCGGCGGGGGCGGCCACAGCCACGTCCAGGTGACCCAGGTGGAGCCGATCGATGATTCCATCGCTGCGCCACCCGACGAGCAACTGTGGCAAAACCATGATGACTCTGACGGTAATGATTTGACGAATTTCGCTGCGGATACGGCTGGTTCTAGTTGCGATGTCGAGGATCTCCAATTAACCGGTCCAGACGGTCATCATCATCATAGTGATCAGCACGGACATAGCCACGGCCAGCACGGGCATAGCCACGGTGTGGAAGACCTGCTAGTGTCCACCTCCCGTCTGCGTTTCGTTATCCTATTGTTCTCCCTGGGCACTCACTCCCTGTTCGAGGGGATGGCGCTGGGACTGCAGAACGCGGCGCCCACTCTCCTCAACCTGTTCCTGGGCGTGTGGATCCACGAGTGCCTGATCGCCTTTGCGCTGGGTTTTAGCATGGTTAAGCTGCGGTTGTCCATGTGTCGTCTCTGGCAGACGGCCGTCGCCTTTTCCGCACTAATACCGTGCGGCCAGCTAGTGGGCATGGCCATTGGCAGTAGCCAGTCGTGGAGCGGGAGGGTGGCCGGTACGGTGTTGCAGGCGCTGGCCGCCGGCACCTTCATCCAGGTCACCTTTTTGGATATCATTCCTGACGGGCTTGGGACAGAGGCGGATGGAACCGCGCGACGGATGCTCAAGGTTTCGTTGCTATTTGCTGGCTTCCTGGTCATTGCTGCCGTCACGTTTGCGGTGGAGATCTAGACAACCGTGTGAGCAATAAAAAATAAGAAAATTACAGTTTCTTTCCGATGAGCTGGTGAAATTTAAATTCTGTAAATGAATTTTTTGTGAGAAATGGGGAACTCTGCTTGTGACACTGGCGATTGTCTCATTTAATGTCGAAATGATTTTGTTCAGAAGCAACGCAAATCCAAAGGAATTTGTCTTTTGTCCGGTGCATAATTTTCCAGTCCAAAACATGTTTTTTAAAAGATTTGTTTTTGAATTTGCTAGTTAGTTTTGGTAAATGTCATTGAAAGCTGTTGGAACGCAGTATTCCTGTCTGCGCAGGAGCTGCTTCTGAAGAAAACGTTTCTGCTGAGAAGAAACTTAGGTAGATCTTGGACAGTTGATTTAAATGTGTTCTTCAAAGTTGAAAAAAGTGATTGATTAATATCGACACTTTTTACAATATTTTTTTAGTTTTCATGTCCAAATAATACGAGCTCAGGTGAAATGAAATCTGAACAGGACTGCGGGGGACAGAAATTTATTAATTTCGTGTGACTGACTCCACTTATTACACACATGTACTGTACAATTGATATAATTGACCCCATTTTTGGACTTACGTAATTTTAAACGCAATCTCTGGCAGTTATTGGTTACTGGGGCATTGTTGTACTGGAACGAGCGGAACTAGCTAGGCGGTAAATAAGCACTGATTAATTACTTTTTTGTCATATTTTCATTCGAAGAATAACATTTTTTCTTATATAAACTATAAAGTTGTATTGCGTAGAACGGGCTTATTACAAGTAATTGCGAATTCGTTATGGTGAAGACTTGAGATAATGAAATATGAGTCTCTGATCAATTTTTAAAACCGTTTATAGCAACTACAAGACATACCCCAGAAAAATACTGAAGCTGCTCTTTTAATCCGAAAATCCTTCCATGGTGAATGCATAAATATTTGTATAATATTCAAGTTTAAACCCTATTTTTAATGTCCGTTTCAAAGAGTAGTTAGTAATTTTATCATTACTGTGAGGTTAGGCGACTGTGTTTTAAGGTTTTTTAGGTCCAATAGCATTCCTAATATTTAATGCCAATAATATTGCCAGAACATGCATGATTAAAGGAAATTTGTTATTAATATGTCCAGATTAAAAAATCTCAGGTTTGACTAAAGCTGGCCACTTGAGAACCAATTTTACTGCGGATTGTTCTTTTTAAAATAATCTTACGGTATGACCGAGTTGATCTGATATTTTAAATTTTTTTGTTTGTTGAAATTGTTGATACTTTTTCTCTTGTTAAAGACATTTATCATTAAAACATTTTGAGCTTCCATCATATGAGACACAGAGGAGAAACAATCAAATTTTATTGGTTATTCTAAAGATCTGACTTTGGTCCATGACATTTTGACACTGCGGCATTTTCTATATTTCCGTGTGTGATTCTACCTTGCCAACCACATTTATGGATTCCTTGTACGTAATTTGTTAGCCAAATATTTTGGAACTCTTAAAATCTGAGATTACATTTGTTAGGACTGTTTATTAATGTATACGTGTTTTACGTCAGATTAAAATCTCGTTTGTTGTGATATTTAATTATTTTTGCAATTATTATGTTAAAGTGTCTAACTATCGGTCATTCTTCTTCTAATTTTATTTATCATCAAAGTTAGTTTGTAATATTTTATTTAACCAATAACTATCTTGCCGTGCTGTAGCACCTTTATTTGGTCGTTGAATGCTAACGCAATTTAACCATTATCAACCCACTGTACATGTACGCGGTTTGCGAATTTCTTGACTTTTTCATCAAACGCTTAAACTTACAAATTATGACGAACACCATTTTTTAAACGGAAGACGTAAAAGTGGCGAATAGCGCATGCTCTTTTTTGATGACACGAGCACGTGCAATCTGAAACGAAAACTGATGACCGATTTTTTCCGGATCTGATCGAGGTGCGTTTATCAATTAGTCCACGCGGTTTGCCCCGTTCAGCGTGGCATGCTATTTAATTTTACGCTCCCAAATGATCCAGATTCAATTCTAGAATAACTGCATTTTTTCATAATTAGTATCTGCCGTCGGATGATAGATGGTCAATTTTAGGCTTAACACCGAAACAATTGAAACATCAAACATGAATATTGCGATTTCGATTACGGGTTTAACGTTTATGATTGGATTTGTTCACCTGTTCTCTTCCGTTTCGTATGTATACATTTTCTATGCAAGATGATTTACGATCGTACTGTATTCTAAAAAGTATTTTTAATTGGTGATGCCTGTGTTCGGCCATTTCGAAAGTGGGTCTCAACCTTGTCAACATATTTGTTGTTATTTTAACAAGTTCATCAAAATGCTTTTCTCACTCTTTCCGCTTCATCAGTATTCCAACAGATATGTCTTTTTGTAATCGCCAAGGATTTCTTCGTAATGAAGCATTAACCAGTGTTTAATTATTAATTCACTTTTTAAACAGGAATGTCTCCGTCCGAGTCATATCAGATCTTAAGTAGTTTCTGATTATCATGAAGCATCGTTTATTGAAAAATGGAAACAATTGATTAATTGACTAAAGCGTTTTCCTGATATTTCTGATGTTCAGCACCAAACTCGGGATAGACGGTATCGTTTGCTCGCTGAAGAAAGTTTTGAAGACAAAATCGTTGTGCGATCATTACAACTACGATTTTCACGAGGAATGGAGTTGGACGCATCCGTTACGTCAATGGGGTTCCAGGAAAACTGTCCGTGTCAAGCGCGATGACACTGTCTTTGATTCGTTCGGTGTGTCTCTCGCATTCTGTCTGATCGTTAAATGGTACTCATTTTGGACGGGAACTGTATTGGCGGGATGTTTTCCAAATCGCAATTCACAGGCTCCCAGCTCGGAGTATTGGAACCCCTTCATAGGTGGTTGTCCAATAAAAATGCCTATTCGATAGTGCAATCGATGGTTCTCTGATAATGAATATTTTTTTTCTTCAGCTTAAGGTATTAATTTAGTATACAAAAGGTTACATGATTCAATGAACTCATATTTACCAATACGCGAATTTCTTGTGGACCTTCACATTGCCATGGCAATTTTTGAAGGCCCACCAACATCACATTGCAGAAATATAATTTGTACTTAAGCAGAGGTTACAATTACAATATGTACCCACAAGCAGCCCCCAAGAGGGGGGCCTATGGCGGGGGTCGAATGACCAGTTGTATCT
>JAQGBY010001232.1:0-31288 GCA_034698785.1 Mycogona germanica
TTATCTGTAGCGTCAGTTCCCACGGTTTTCTAGTTTAATTTTTTCGTTTTAAATAATAGTTTACTATTATTATATTATATTAGAGGAGTTATCGCCAACTCTCGTTCGTCATTTTCGTCCGGTCTGTCCCGGGACAACCCCCATATATATCAAATATAAATATTCAATTTTTCTGAGTCCAGAATTTCGCAGCCAGTCACCGACGAGGCCATTTTTATCGAAAGGAATAATCCCAGGGCCAGGTCAGGTGATGCTCTGGAAGATCCTCTTCACCTGTAAATGCATTGCAATAATACCAGTGACAGATTTTCTAGAGTCCAGAGCCAGACACAAAATGGACGAAAACTTATTGCAGGTATATCCAAAATTTGGGAATTCTAAGCCTCCAATTTGGTCGTACGGAACTCTGTATTCTGAATTGACTTCTGGATGCTCAACAAAATTATCTCTTAAAATAGGAGTGTGTGGTGGTGGTGGTGTGGGGGGGGGTCGTTTTAATGCAGCGGATGGGGGACGTTGGAAAGGCCACGGAGGATCCTGAATTCCCGCCCACCGGAGATATATTGGCGGCAATTCGTGCCTTGGCACGCTGACCGAGCTCCTGATGCGCAGATGATTTTCAAGAAAAACCTAATCTTTTTTCAACACGCGCGGAAAATTTAGAAATATCGAAATTCGGTCTCTCGCTCTCTCACATATTATAACATTAGATGTCGCCCCACGCAGACTGTGCAGAGAAAATTCAACGCACGTACCTCTCTCTCTCTATACATGTTTAATACTGTATATGATCCCAATATTCTTGAACCCGTATTCTGAAATAGTCGAATCTCATTCATTGGTCACTCGCAGGGTGACGCCGCTAAAAATAAACTCAAAAGTGAGCTTTCCCTTATATCGCTCATAATTATACAGTAATTGCGACGAAGCCCCCCTTTGCCATCCAAGGATCAGTCTATATTGGTCTAAGTACGGCTACCACAATATGTGGCGCAGGGACTAGTGCATCGACAGAACCTCAGAAACTAATCACAAATGCAATCATAATGGCCGCAACACACGTATTTGTCTTCATATGTTTTGTTTGCTCGGCCAGTTTTCTGTGTTTAGATAGTTTCGATCTGCCCTCACACATAGATCCCCCCTCCCTCCTCCTCTGCCTTATAATATTTGATGACGATCGATGTCCGTAATTCGGTGCACACAGTTGCGCTGTGGTGGTGGCGGCCCGTGACAAAATTTGTGAACGAGGTCTGATAAATATGAATCTTGTTGTTTTCGCTATTGCTCTGGAAAATTGACACTAGTTTTGCATTTCTTTTATAATTTGATCGACTAGCCAAAACAAATCATTGTCTGCTAGTGAGTAGGTAAGCACAAAAAATAATGATCTTATTTTAAGTTGCATTGTCATCAACATTATACCTTAGTCTATTGTTTTACTATGTTCTGATGAAGTTACTGACCTTCAATGGTGAGCCGCCACTCGATATCTACTCGCCAGAGACACCGATATGGCAAAAGTTCGGTGGAGCTGATGTGATTGAGACAAGACATGCACACAGATATTATGTGGACATATTAGTTCCAATATGGGCTCTAATTACCGTCGGAAGTTTGGACGTCTGGACACTCGTTATGGAGCAAACTGTGAGACGACGATGTCTCCAACTGCTCCATGCAGCAGTCGGTGACAATCTACTCAGAGCAAATGTTACGACTTCAATATTTTTTTAACGTTACACGTCTGGGGCTGCAATGACATAATTTTTTACTACAACTTAATGAAAGCGTTAAGCAAGGTAAATAAATCATTTGTCACAACTTTAAAAAGGATTGCGAATATAAAACTGGAAATCCAAATGAGACTATTATCCATTTGTTTGTCTCAGAATTACGTTTCAGAATTCCGAATGAATGACACATAACTATCCTATATAAAAACTCTATAAATGTGGGCGGGTTTTTTCCCCCCGCGTCGTTCCGTCTTTCCGTTTCTTCTTTGGAATCATATCGATAAGTCCCCATAAAGCCGACGGTAATTCTGACCGCAGAAATGAGCGTGTGGCCGCACATCGACATCGGATTAACGCGCCCTAATGGCTGTTGCCGACGATGGGCAAAACCGACATTCAAACATACGTGTGTGCTGGCGGATCCGATACGCCATCCAAGGAACAAAAGGCGAACGCAGCGCCAAAAAAAATCACCTTTACTCACCCTTACTTTCACTGAACACACAAATACACGATGACGTAAATGTTTGTTAACCGAAAAACTAACTGTTATTTATCTGTTATTATTAATTTACATTTATAAATTCTGATTTTTGACTGTATAAAATATTGACATTTGACTGCTAAAAACGAAAAGCACCATCAACGTTTTGGCCTAGTATAATCCCGATTCATGACCCGTGACGTAATCGCTAAGATCCAACAATCAGGACCCAGGAAACTGGAAAACCCAAGTTTGGAAATGAAACTCGATTCGTAAAAAATGCGCCGATTATTATTTTGTGTGAAACCGATCCAAATTTTTTGTTTACAATTTCATCACACACATACGAATTACATGTAATACAGAGTATTTTAAGTACTCGTAAACTTGATGCCAACTTTAAAGTGACTTTGAATTGAAATAATGGAATTGTTTCAATAACGAAGTCACGCATCGCACCCTTGCCATCAGTGATTGCCAACTCTAATAATCTAGGGGCAGAACAGTTCAGACGCTGCTGAAGCTATTCCGTGTCAGTTGGTAAATACACAATTATATTTTTAATTTGAAATTAATTTGTTGTCTCGGATTGTTTTTGTAAAGAAAGCATTTCGGTTAAAAATAAAATAAGTTGCTAAAAAATATGAAAATTATCAACGATCGATCCTAAATTTTGGTTTAGTCAATATTTACCTAAAACTTGAGACACGAAAGCCCATTTCAAAACTTCGTTTCATTCAGCGGAAAGCATAGAGTGGTAAAAGCAACTGTAACCTACGTCGCTTGACCTGATACGTCATTTCTCACCCTCACAACCCAACCATTTTACAATAAGACAACCCAGTTTCCTAATTTTGTCATTTTCCCCTTTTCCCCCTTCACGTACATGTACAAGGAAATTAAAAGCATCGGGCATGACGGAAATATTGGAGAAAAGGGAGGGCAAATGAACAGCAAATGATTTATTTAAACTATTGTAGGCGGCCAAATTGTAGTTCAAGGGGGTTAAGAATAATGAAGCGGCCTGTACAATGGCCGGGGGTCAGACAGATTTCAACCTTTGTTGGGATGCAGTGACCACGTGGTCAGTAATGCATAAATGGGGACGTCTGTTTTATTCTTTCACTTTTCGTTCTCGTTGACCCCTTTTCCTTTTGACTTTCCCCAAAGACCCACTCTCACTGTACCCTTGCCTTGATGCAGCCTCTTGTTCTGAGCAATATGTACACAACCGAATAGTACTGCACGAATTTTTAGAATATACTAATATTTACTTGCTCCAAGTTCGTGGACATTTAATAATTAAGACTAATGGTGAGATCGTAATTGTTGTAATTATTCTGATATAATACAATATGCTATTCTGTTTCGTCTTAATATAAAGTAAATAGAACGATTTTGCTGTGATGTATTTTATCCCTTTATCTTAATAAATTATATTTCCCTACAACTAATTTATTTCAAGAGGTAATCTTCTTGACTTGATTTTGCATATGCGTCTAATTATCTCGATTAGTCAAGAAAATATAAATTTAATGAGTGAAGCCAATATACATGTACTTTAATGCATGCATTTGCGAATAACAACGAAATATTGAGATACACTCGACTATTCTATGCTTCGGTCATCGCAGATCTGAAAAGTGAACGCGCCCCACCTCAGCTCAAGCAACTTTGACATTCCTGGCAATAACATGGCATTAGCGAACCACTCAACTGACGTAGCATATTGGCAATGTCAAATATAGGCGATTCGCCTTTGCCAATAAAAAAAAGCTTTTTTTATCTATAACACGAGATATATCTACAATATAGAGCTGGACACACATCGTAATAAGTTGAAGGGTCAGTCGATGTCAGTTATCCCCATTCGCTCTTATTAATAATGCAGTGCACGTCGGCAAATACACTCTCTCTCTCGCTTCGTCGTCGCTCCCGCCTACATGCGGGCATCGGGTGGAAATCTTGTTATGTGTACACAGGGTGTGATGGAATATCCTCCTTAGTCCCACACCTTTCACTTTCCCCACCCCCCGAACACTTAAACATAGATTTCATATGCATTTCATCCACTCTGGTGGCATTGCAGAGAATCAGTTATATCGCAGGCAACCGCGTAAGTTGGCCTAGGCTAGACTTTACATTTTTGAGTGGGATCTCTCTATCGTTTACCTGACCTAGCACCGGTACGGATTCCAACTGTCACAAAAGAGAGAAATGTAGCCAACGCTTGGATCTCAAGAGGTTATAGATGGACGAAATGATCTCAAAAGCTCGGTCATCTCGTCCCACAATGATGAATCAAAATCAGGAGCAGCATGGATGGCGAGAGAGTGAAAGCACATGACATGACGTTATAGAGCAACTACGGCTTTGATGAAATTATTAGCGAATATAGATCTATACATGGCGACAATCTTGAACCATTTGCCACCGGAGTTACTACTCAGAGCTAACACTGCGCCCTGAGACCACCGAGGCGCCCTGAGACCACAGAGGCGCCCTTCATAATTATTTCCGCTTCACATATCCGCTCATCCTATTTTTTTATTTAAAAAAAATTGCCTCTTCACCCGACTACTTCAACACATCAACAATAAGAAGTGATTCAAATTAGTGAGCAAATTCTGCATTTCATTAGAAACGCTATTTCAGATATTCCTTTCGCCATTTAAAAAAAAAATACGATAAGAACTTCAACTCAGATGTGGATCTTTAATAAGTAAATAAAACCATAAAGATAAGGAATATTTACAATTTCTAGTAAGTATTTAAGAAAATAAGGACTATTTAAAAATATAAAGAGTCTACTCAGGAACAAGGAATTCAAGGAATCCTTAACCTTTAACTTAGGGGTTAACATCCCTATTCCTTTAACAAAGAATCCTTAAAAAGATAAGGAGCCTACTTAGAACTTTTAAGATGTTGGAGTGAATGCAACTTGAGTGAACCATGCTAGTAACGACATGTCTTGGAGATTCTTTCTATCTCTCTCTCTCTCTCTCTCTCTCTCTCTCAACCCTCCCCCCCCCCGTGGCCTACAGCGTTTTGTCAGCATTCGAATCAAAGCTCGGAACGTTATGAAACAGCAGGGTACATAACAGTAAAAACGGTAAACAGTCAGACCCGTGGCGAATATAAATATTTAATTTCAAGGTATTAATAGTTGATGAGACTTTTTTTAGAGCCACAAATTTTTCGAACCCTCCGCTCGTTACCAAGATGGCGGTCGTCACATCACCGCATACGCCCTGCAGGCGAGAAACAACGTTTTCTTTGAATGGAGGACTGAGAAAAAAATTGAAAATTTTTACATAAAATATTTTGCGGGTGCGTATATATTTTAGATCACCACGATGTTACTTTCGCATTGAACTGCATTGAATATTTGTAGGACATCCTTCGTTCGCTAGCTATTTAAGAAGATAAAACAGAAACACGGGACAGAGCCATGGAAAATCGACGACGAACTAGCGAGGCTCCATAAATAAAAATATACTAAACTGAATTTTGTGAAACGTACATTGAAAGTCATCACCCTTTACCATCGTCAAAAAACCCTAAAAAACTAAAAAAAAAATTAAGATTTCGAGACCACAGGCTTGCAATAACGTTTCAGCTCATCGACGATTTTCCACGTCTTTGTTCCGTGTTTTGTTTCTTTATGCTTAAACATTCCAACGTCGACTTTTCACACCATTTTTGTAAATGGTTATTTTAAGACGATGCCTGTAGTAGCCATTACTCGATCCTTATGCCTTACTGTTAGAAAATACAGTATACATATATTTATTAATACATTAATTACCCTTACCAGTTCAAGGTGTTTTTTTTTCCAACGAAATTAGAAAAGAAAACAGATATTATTATTTTTTTAAATAAAAACTATAACAATGTCGTTCATAAAAGTATCCTGGTTCGGTGCAAGACGCTCGGTCTGGGGAGGACATTACACAGCGAGAGGAAAGATAGGTAGAAAGAAAAAGAGCGAAAGAATCGAGGGAGGAGGGTCTGCTTTTTTATTTCAATTTCTGGCGCGATCAATTATTCAGGGGCCGACAATTTCATCACTCATGGTGACATAACGCTCGTGCGCCAACGTCGAATGATTGGCTCCGACGTTATTAGTCAAGCAATAAAGGGAATATGAGACCCAACTTACAACGCCATTTACGCGTGAATGCGTTGTGTAGGGGGAGCCACATGTAATCTCAGGTGCGACCGGGATACGAGGAAGAAGATATATTTTGGTATACGGATCGTTGTGCGAGAGCCAGTTAACCCTCAACAGAAAAAAGCAAAGAAAACATCGCCGAGTAAATTGCTGGATCACATCTCAAAAGCTAGCTAGCATTTTATGATGCACCGGGAATTAGGAATAGAGACTATTAAGATAATTATATTAAAATCAAATTGTTATTTTTAGCAGAATAATGCAAAATTCTGTAAACACTCAAACAACAAAAAGGTGGGGTTTCAATCATCTACCATCCATGGACATTATATTTTGTGTGAGTCAAAGGTATTGTAATGAGGAGTTACGTTGTAATTCTTCAAGACTTTCTACAATAGTCTAAAAGTGCTATGTGTTAAGTCTATGTCCTTGCAGTTTCATTAAATTAGTTTAAAAACAATTCTAGCAATTTATCTATATTCTGAATTCGGGACAGGCTGAATGAAGGAGACGAACCGAGTGGCGAGCTCGCTTTTATAATAATACTTTACTATTATTTTAATTAGAACTGGTAATTGCGAAAAATATAGACTATTAGATTATCTATTTGGTGATTATTGGAATTAGAAAAAAATCATATGGATCCTCATTTTCTATGTACGTGTTCACATTTAAGAAGACGCATCACAGTTTTGATACCTATATCCAATTTAATTATCTGCAGGCGATCGGTTGTTCTGTAAATAGGATCAGGTAAAAGAAAAAGGGATAGTTTACAGATCAAAAGGCCTGTGCAAGGTTGCGGTATATTAGCGCGATGCGCTCGTTTAGGCAAAAAGAAAGACAATTCCTTACAAGAATGTCACGATCCCTGACGATCGAGTTAGGAAGACACCAGCATCCGGATAGTAGAGAAGACGAGGAAGACGAAGAAAAAAGAAAACCAACAGAAGACGTCTAACTCTTGACTCACAAAGAAACAATAATTCTATTAATCGCGGACGCCAGTCGCCTACGCAAGAAGTTTGATTAACAATCTTTGGAGATTTATCTTAAGCGAATCGAGCAATGCCCAATCTATCTTCACTAGATCGCGACCGGGACCACCGCGCGCCAGTGTCTCAAATCATCGGGGATAAGACAAAACAACCCCCCACATTCTCCTCCCACACGAACGAAAACACGGTACACAGCTTTGGCAACACACACGCCGAAGTGAAGTAGATTGCTATGGGAAGAAATAGAAATAGTCGTCTGTGTTGTTTGATACGACACATTTTGGCACGGCCTTCGTGTTGTTATATTCATCTGAGAATCCTGCAATTATCCGAAAATAGTAAACAGCATAAACATCCAGTTCAAGCTCAGTGATTGGCGAGTCTGGGAATAAATTTGCGATTTATTTTGAATGCAATTACAAATTGATTACAGTGTACACGCGTTCATGCGACTGGTCATCACTGGTTAGGCCATAAACGCCTGAGTTACTGTGCTATGGACATCATGGCGGTCATTGATTTATTTTAATAATGGCGGACAGTTTCCGCTGCAGCTCATTGGAACACTGGAGTCGGCGCAGATGGATCGGTGACGTATCAATAACCCCAGTCACGTTGCTCCTGCTCGAGAAGCATATTGGGGACTACCGTCGATTGTGATTGTATATATACGGGTCTATAGATACGTACTGTGTATATGATTTGAAGACGACAGCGAGAGGCAATAGCCCCCAGAGAAGAATCGTCCAGCAAAAACAACAGCCGAAAGGATTATCGAACAAAAATCATGTTATACCAAGAAGAAAGAGGGAATGGGGCGAGGACCTGAGGGCCTTCTTGGGAGTTGGGAGGCGGCCAAGGTGGAATGTCACGGAAACAATGTTCGTGGACCGAATTGGTAAACGGGACCGGATATGTCATCAGGAAAAGTATTGGGAGAGATCGACATCTAAATCAACTGCACAGTCCTCAACTCGCAATCACACCAACCTTTATAAACAATCACACTTCTTATGAACTTCATGTCAACCAAATTTAATTATAGACCGTACAAACGCCTGAAGTAAAAGAAAATGAATAATCTGTCTCGGTGCTTAATTAATCAGCAAATTTATGATTATTTTACGATATAAAATAACATTTTTGTGGCATCCATTCTGAATTGTCCTGAAGTACAATACCAACACAGAATGACTAATTTCAATTGAACTTCATGTCAACCAACCTAAAGAAGAAAACGAATAATCTGACTCGGTGCTTAATTAATCAGTAAATTTATGATTATTTTACGATATCAAATAACATTTTTGAGTTAGACGTCCTGAATCGTCTTGAAAGTACCAACACAGAATGACTATTTTCAATTGCGGCCGCTAGGTGTTCCCAGACCAATAACAGAATCTCGTCTTATACCAACTGGTGTGCCATAATAATAGATAGGCTTATAGAAACGAAGAGGACGTCGCAAATTTCGGCTCGACATAAGGGATACATTAGGAAGATTGTATTAATCTTATTTATAAGACGTAACTTGCACCTCGTGATGAATAGTATAGGGCTCGCAAAGCACGCCAAACCTTTCTCGTTCGGAATGAGTCTTTGGCGAACGAACGAACGCTTTCGGGGTTGATAAATAGAATAACGGGGAAGTAGTAGAGAGGGGAGAAGACGAAGAAGAAAAAAAGAGAACAGCTATAATGGGGAGCGTCTATAGACCCATCTACTGTATATAGTATATAGTAAATAGGTCGGGTGATGGTGGCCAGACATCTCAAACGTCTATACGGGGGACATGGGTATGCGTTGTCCGGCTTCAGGTGTGCGTGTTTGTCTCTCGTCTCAACCGTGGCCCGAGTCTTAGATCAAAGACAAAGAAAACTTTTGTTCACTTATAGGAAAAAGAGAGGACGGCAAACCAATCATATAAACAGAGTCTTCGCCAGGTTCATCGAAAGAAATGACGAGGGCTGCTCTAACATTGCCCGAAACTGACCACAGGAAGTCAGAATTCAAACAGAAATATACAACACGATAACAAAATGTTGCAAATTTTGTGTATGCACTTCATCAAATATTCCAGATATTTATACTTTCGCGGTGTTATTTTAATTTGTAGAATCTTAAAAACAGTTTTACCACACATAAAAAAAAATATCAACCTCAAAGTTAAATAAAAACTAATAAAAATCATAGCTGCGCTTGATCTGAAAATCAGAATCTGGACAAGACATGCAATTTTTATCTTGAATTATATAATGGCATATCTAAACTTGATAACACTATCTCATAGTTATTCAGTTATATTTCTGCAATTAAAAAAATTAGTCAGATTACATAATAAATATACCATACATTTAAAACTGGTTTTAAAATTAAGTTTTTAATTGACTGTGGCTCGGCGGTCCCGGGTTTCGATCCCGGGGTACTGGACGTGCCCCTCGCACAGTGCCTAAGCACCTAATGCAGTTGACTACAGTTAAATAGAAATAAATAATAAAAAAAAAGATTCTACAAATTAAATTGACACCGCGAAAGTTTACAAATTTCAAAGTTATTAAAAATCATATCTGCGCTTGACCCGAAAATCAGAATCTGGACAAAGACATGCAATTTTAATCTTGAATTATATAATGGCATATCTAAATTTGATAACACTGTCTCATAGTTATTCAGTTAAATTTCAGCAATTAAAAAATTAGTCAGTTAACTTGTTCTTTAATCTTACGATTCTGTGCTCACTAGGTGTGCGAGTCAAAAACGATGACGTCATACTGTTTTTTGAAGACAAGCGTCTTCAAAAAATGACGATTGTCGTAGCCCTCGACATTCAGCAGCCAGTTGCCACGTTCCTAGGCGACTAAGGGAGTCCGCAAACGGGTAATGAGATTCTTTGGGACGGAGCAGATTGCTACTGGGATTTTAAATACGCGTGTATGGACCCATTTTTATTTGCATATCTCGCGTAATTGCAAATTTCACTTTGGTGGACCAGCACGGTGTGTGTGTACGAGTGAGGGCGGCATTACTCCCACTCACTCACAAGAGTGGAAATTGCGAGCAACCAGCAGCATCAGCAGAAGCTCCATTACACATACATCGAGGCGTGGACGAGGAGGAATATATAGAAGGCGCTCACAAGCCCCGAAACAGTTCCCTTTTTTTCTTGCACGCTTCACGGATTAAAATGACACACAGTAAAGCAAGCGAAGATTAAGTACATTCATGCAGAATTGCCAAATGGCGTCATGATTTCATGCGAAAAATATGGTGCCGCATGTTAATGGGCTCGGTTGCGCTTCTGGGGGGTTTTTGGGGGAGAGACCAGAGGGCGAGGGCGACCCGAAAGAGACTAGACCATTTCTACAACTGATTGTTATAAATACATAAGTGTGTTGACACAGATTCTAAAACTTTGTACAACTTCTACAGGCCTGCACGAATTTTTCACCGTATCCTCCGCAGATGATTCAGGTGTTATTGTGCGGGTTATCAGTCGAACTGAGTTCATTTTTTTGTGACACGTGCTCTGGGGCTGTATTTTGGTCGTTCTCAAAATCAAAAACAACTTCTGAGCAACTTTTGAGAAAATCAAGTTCTCAACTGAGGATTTCTGAAAACCTTATTTTCGTCATCATCAAGTTGATGATTAAATTCTGAATTTGACCGTAAATTCGTAAAATAATTATCGTCTGCATCGATAATATCGAGCTCCTCGATTATGTCGATTTTATGATCGTTTCAGCGATTTTGGGTAATATCGAGATTTTGTGCGGCCCTTTTTAAAAGCGCATTTGTATAAAAGCAAAGAATATTATAAATAAATGCTGGCGGCCATCTTGTGGAGTGCCAATTATAGTGACATACAATTGGAAATACAATTTTAATTCTATTTGTATAAATCTCATTGACTGGCTACGTACAGTCGCGGACTCCGTCGTTATCCGCCAAAAAATAGTCCCAATTATTTGTAAATAAATGTAGTAGAATTGTGAGTTTTATGGATTCTGATTGAGTTTAGCGAGATAAGTGAATGTCATTTTTGCAAATATTAGTCTAATTCTATTGAACTGAAACAGCTGAATCATCATTGTGCCTTTTTCTTCGGCGCAGTGATTCTCAAATACTGAAATTGGGGACTCGGAGGCGACCATAAATCGAAGTTGATTACTCAAATTGATATTTCAGTCAAACTCCTGACGAAAATACACTTTTCCCTCAAAACCATCCGTTGAGAGGAATTGTGGATTCAACGCATGGCAAATGACGTAATTTGATGTTGAGAATCAAATTTGAAAGACCAAAATGCCTGTATAGGATTTCTAGAGTTCGCAGGCACTCGTGGGGGGGGGGGAGATTAGGAACTGCTTCCGTGATTGAGGTGGCCAAAACGATCCTAAATCAGTTAAGGATTTGGGGGGGGGGATCGAATCCCGTCATGTTGATGATTCGTCAACATCCTGTCCAAGAATACCAAAACTACGTTTTGGAGTTCTGCGTACGAATCCTGATTCGGTTGGCAATTAATTAATTTAATTAATTAATGTTCACATCCCCGTGCGGCGTTGGCGAGTCGTGCGGACGATGCGCCGGGCAGATGAGAATCGGTCCATTTTGCGCATATTCTACAATTTTCTGCTAATTATACGCGCGTGTATATCTAAGTAGCACAGAGCCACCTATCGGGACACGAGACAAAGCAACCAGAATGACAATTTACGCCGCATTATATGGGCGCAAATTCCTTTTAACTGCATGCGGCAGAAAATGAAATTTATTTTCGCCTGCAATATTTAGTGTTGTGTTTATATGGGCGCCATCAAAGGATAAAGTGTGCAACGACCACATTATACTCCGTACTCGGGATGTACGCATCCATATATACATCTACATACATATATGTGTGCATACACCGAACACATCCACGCATTTCACTAACGAATGCATTACTGCTCCCATTCGCACGTAGGCCTAAAAAGCGTCGTCAATTTATTTTAGCAATATGCATTAACAGGCCGCCCTTTTGCGAGCTACACACACAGCCCGGAGACATTAAAATGATGATGTAGGGCTTTAATGTGAGCCCAGACTAAATGCTCATTTTCATGCTCAATAAATTCCTTTAGATAATCAACTTTACAGCAGAAATAGTGAACATTTATTCATTTATGTGAAATAGTCTTTTTGACGTTATCTGCACGCTGCCAAAATACAAAATGCGCAAAAAGGTTTAGCCAAATATTCGCCACATCCAGTTTTCACTTAGTCGGGGTGCGGGCGGGGAGGGGGAAATGAGATGGGAACTTCTTCGGTTTGATTTGCGAGGCTTCCGATCGTTAACGAGTTAAAAACAAAACCATAATTCTCAAGTCTCAGTCGCGTTAGTTTCCATAATAAAAGTTAAAAGAAAAAAATGGGAGACGCCGCAAAATAATGAAAAAAATAATCTCCAAACGAACCTCATTGAAAATGTGAAGAACGCAAATGACAATTAATTAATTGTTCAATTAATTTCCTGATTAACAGCTGATTGAAATCTATTAAAAATCATTTGTTGAAATATCATTTTCGAAATGAATAAAAAAGTTCAAATAATGAATGATCTCGAAATTCTTTCAAAATACGTTTTCAAAATATGTCCTCTATACGACAATAAATCATTTTGAGCAATGGTTTGAAATTATAAAAAATGAGGTAAGATAATGATTTAAAATATTTTAAAACATGAAAGTTTTAAGACATCCCAATTTTATAGTCGTATTTCCTTTTTCTTTTAATGATACCATTTTAGTATTATCAAAGCTTATTAACTAATATAATGGTAGTAATAAATATACACCGAACAAAATTCAGAAATTTCTAAATCTGGGATCACATTTTGGTCTTTCAAATTTGATTCTCAAAATCAAATTACGTCATCTGAGCATGCGCAAAACCCACTCATTCTCATTGTCCACTCATTCTGTTTGTGCGCATGCGCAGATGACGTAATTTGATTTTGAGAATCAAATTAGAAAGACCAAAATGTACCTCCTGATTATGCAAACGACAATGACAATCAACAAGATTTTCTTGCAAGCAAGTCCTTATAAACGTGCCACGTATTTGTTATGAATGAATTTTTTAATGTGATTAAATCAACACGGGAGCAAAACAAATATTAAAAATTATAGAAGAAAAGATTACCTGGGGTTTTCGCCGCCGCCAATTTAGTGCATAACAACTCTTGACATTCGGAGTAAACAGTGATGCCGAACTTCAAATATTTTGCCCAGAAACACTTCACGGTTTTCCTAATCGTAAAGTCGTATTTACGCAGACACGCGATTACTCCGTGGTAGTTGAACGTGGCAATTGTGACGACATCACGAAGGTTACCATCAATAGAACTCTGCGATCTGTGATCAACATCATTCAAGTCACATGATACGCTGACGTAATGCTCAGACTTTTATTACGTTCGTGACGGAATTCGAAAGGCTCTAGAGATCGAGAAACCATATCCACATATGGGAGGAGAACCACACTGCATCAACTGATGTTTTTCTCCTGATTCTGGCAACACTTTAAGATTCTGGAAATATCTTACAAAATTATATTGCAAAATGGTGATGCGATCTAATCGACCAAACAAGATCGCGCCAATATCTTTAAAAACCGTTTCAGAAATCTAGTAAAGTCCAATGTTTGGATTAAATGAACAAAGATATACAGAATACAGTTTGTTATACAGAATAGTCGGTCTCTATGTGATATGTAAAATTACAATCATTTATAACGCTATTAATAGGATTCACTGTATTTAGCATATTGCAGCAAGTGAACCATTTAATCGCGCTACATCGTAAAATAAAAAACCGTCTTCAGTTTCAAAATTATATCTTATCGATTTATCCATCTTCGCCCTCACGCTCCTCAAGATAGATTTTGGATCCCAGGAGGATAATACCGCAAAAATCCATGCCGGAAAGTGAAAAGTCGTCGTCAGAGGGCGGCACAGCAGATTTCGCGGTTTTCGTCGTACGACGACATCACTGCCGCTCGTGATGGGAGTCTCAGCCGCAGCACACGAGAGATGATTGATTACCATGGTGGGCGAACTCTTTTGGAGGAGGAGGAGGAGGAAGGAGGGAAGGGGGGTCTCGAAACCAAGAATGAACCAGCGAGCACATTTATGCTTCATATAGACTCTGTTATTAGTCGGAGTCCGACTATGTGCGCGACAGCAGCGACTCCAGTGGCGACCTAGGCCAACAGACCAACTAACAGGCCAACTGTTGCCTGCGATCACTAAAAGCCGACTTTTCCTGTCATTATCAAAAATATTTCTAGAAACTCATGTCATATTAGAATCGGTGCGGTTGTTAATCCGCATTTTATAAAATCTGCAATTCATCGGAGACCGCGAATATTATTTATCAAAAATTTATTTACAGTTAAACGTGATGTCACCTTGAACGAAATATTAAAAAAATGTCTTCAAATTGCGAATAGGTGAAATTGTTTAAAATTCGATCTAAGAATACTGTTGTGCTGTGTCTGTATATTTTCCCCAAATTAATAATTTACTATTATTCACGTTAATAAAATACTACAACTAATTTCGATGATAAATCGTCCTCGTTCAGGACGTCCTCCGACTAATTAATCTTTAGTCCTATCGGAATTAATTTATCATCGAATTTAGTTTTAATATTTTATTTTATTTACATCTGTCTTGGAACCTTTATTTAACGTTAATACAGTTAATCAGCTAGACCAGTCGAAATTAGACCAGCGAAAATGTGTTTTATTTATCAAATTGTATGCACTCATTGTAGGCTTAAAAATTAATGCGTCCATATTTGCCAACCATTTTCTGGC
Source organism: Mycogona germanica (assembly GCA_034698785.1). NCBI lineage: Eukaryota > Metazoa > Arthropoda > Diplopoda > Chordeumatida > Chordeumatidae > Mycogona > Mycogona germanica. The sequence continues at coordinate 15,253 of JAQGBY010001232.1, forward strand.
CTGGAACGATGTAGTAGTAGTAGTAGTAGTAGTCGGCGTCGTCTGAAGCTAGACTGAGGTTGGAGGTGGGGGGGGGGTGTCAGGGCGGGGGAGGGTTAAATAGGCGAAAGGGGAAATTGCATGTCTCATCGCAGGAGCCGAGAGCGCGCGCGCAGACACGGACACGCCATATGATTTTCACAGTTATGGAGTCCCATTAGGGACAATTAAGGGGTTGAACAAAAAGAAGTGGGGGAGGAGGTGGGGATGGGGGTGGCGGGTATAGGTCGCAGATATGGCCGGGGCATGCGCAAAAAGCTAATTGATTGACGACCTATGCGATGTAATAACGTGTATTAGACGCGGGGAGGCGAGCTCCTGATATTTGTTCGCGTGGTGATGGGGAGGTGGGGGTTGGTGGTGGTGGTGGTGGGTGGAGAGGTTAATGGAGAGGAGGGGGAGGGAGGGACGACGGCTTAGACGGTGAAAATGAAATGTGGCTGGTGTAAGGAAATGTATTGCACAGGTTCCATCGAACGCAAAAATAGCGGGGGAAGACAAAATTTCTTTGCAACCATCATCGACGACAAATCCATATTTGAGATTAAAATATTTGTTTTGTTGTAGACCTATCTATTAATTTTGGTCTAATCAAAATAGAGTATCTAGATGGTCTGCATGAGTTTAATATTCGTGAGACACTGGTGTTTTCAGTTTCTACATCGCCCGGAAATGACGAAACCAATATCTTATTTTTGTAATGTTTAAGTACGAGTGAATTAATAATGACATCGCTATTTCGAATACGCGCGTTTTGTCGGCATGTTTGAACATCAAAGCGCTTAAGATTAGTTCTTACGCTGATCTCAGGAAGAATAAACACTCTTCATTCATCGTAATTGATCAGGCTATGATTGATATGGGGAAAAAAATCAAGATAATAATTGATATGAACGTACGTGCGTACATGTACAAACATGATGTTGTAAGTACAGTATACATATGCCATATACCTGTGTCGGTTTCTATATTCTTCCAAAACACACATTCTCGCTCTTTGCCAAACACAGAGCTTTGTGCCTTGATTAGGAAGAAAGAGGAAACGGAAACCCATTAATGGTATTTGGCCACGACCATAAGCGCCATCATAACCTCCGCACACAGTTATATAGGGCCACAACATGAGTTGCTCGCTTCAACAGCCACGTATATATATGAATTGTCATCACGACGTGTATGGACAACAAAATCAATATGGCGTCAGAAAAACTCGTCGGACACAATGAGGGAAGGGGGGGGGGGCTAGCTGCTGGCCGCACGATGGTGATAACAAGGTCAAGACCCGGCCTCAGCCTCCGCATCTCCGGTATGCCTTTCGTGATCTCTACTTCCCCCCTCCCCCCCACTCTCTCCACCCTCCTGCAGCATCCGCAGAGAGAATGGCGTGGGTGGGTACACTGTATTAAATGTCCGACAGCCAAGTAATCTTCCTTGGTGGAGTGGGCAATGCGCTTTATTGATGATGGACGTCGGCGGACCCTCGTTGCACCACCCCCAGCAAACTTACTACTCCCACTTTTTTGCTCTCTCTCTCTCTCTCTCTCTCTATCCACCAACCTATTTTCTCCATCCTCTCTCTCCAAGTCATCACACAAGAACTAGACCGTTCATTCATCATATGGAAGAACGTAGAGCTATCAAGTCATGGCGCTGGTCGCTCTGTTGGCAATATATATGAGCTTGCTGTCTGGAATTGTATAGAAGTGCGTTTGGCACCTTCCATTTTTATATAAATGATCATTGTATTCGGTCATTGAGTGAATATGCCATCCACTTTTGGTCAATTGTGGCCGCTAGATTACTGGACACAAATACATGATCCACAATCTTTTTAAAATAAATAATCGACATTAAACTTAATTGTTTGTTTGACGACTTTCATAATAAAAAATATAACCATCGAAAGATTAAGAAGATAAATGATCACTGTATTTACATTAAACAGAAGAAACCAATTTTCAAATAAGTATGATAACAATAACCCTAATACCATCAACGAGAGATTTTCCCCATACCACAGTTAATAATCAATATCTACTGAACGCGCAGATAGAAACTTTTGTAAACATAACCAGTAAGTGGATCGAGCTCTTGCAGTCCAAGAAAACGACGCCTCTCTTATTTACGAGCTCGTGACAGAGCTATTACAATGGACAAGAGCGGATTTCGGTTTCCAACACTGGACATTACTCGATAGATTGGACGTGTGTGTGTGTCATCTCGGACTCGTTTTGCGGGGGTATTAACGGCTAGCTGACAATTACAACGGATTTTGCCGGGGTGTGCGCCAAATATTTATTGAAGTGTATTAATAGCAGAGAGCGCCATGCAATTCCAGAGCACCCTTCATTCCAGCGTCCCTAATATGCCTATCCATTTTCCCCAACTCCCCCATCACCATCCAATCTCGTTCACAATGACCATCCAGTCTTGGCGTGCGGCCACTTCTTATCAATATTTCGACTTACGCGAACAGGGGGTGGGAAGAAAAAAAAGAACAGATTTCTGATTGGGGGACATTCCGTAATTCATCAGTTGCGATGCGACACTATATCTGATGAATTACGGAATTTCCCTTAAAGGAAATTGATCTAGCGGATCAGGTGGTCATGCCAGGAAACGCAGTTTCATGTTCCTTTAGATTATGTGCAATACATATCACATTTTAAAAATATAAATAAACATTACTGACACAATAACATCGAACGCTCTGAATAAAGATCTTCGAAAAAGAAACTCAACCTTTAATTTCTTATTGGTAGATGATATTTTGTACAAATGAGAGAAAATCAATTATTTTTTCTTTTTCCAATCAACTGTAGTGAACCGCACTACAGGCGTTACGTCCCCCTCATGGTGCTTAGGCACTGTACGTGGGGGAACGACCAGTACCCCGGGATCGAAATTTTCGAGAGCCCGCGCCGGGAATCGAACCCGGGACCGCCGAGCCACAACCAGTAGCAATACCGACTGGACAAAGACGAGTCGTACCTCTATTACGTCGTACCATATTATATATATTATATTTGCCATCGTAAGCGTTTACAGTCAAGCACATGTTTGTGCGGCCATAGACATAACACAGGCACTGTGTCGAAAGCTTTCTCGAGATTCCACATACGCTGAATTGGCCTGGTGGGCGTTTTCCCCGCAGTACCGGGCTTCCATATTTTTTTCTCCACCGCGTCGCCACCGATAAGCTTTTAAACGCTCAAGCATCTATAACATTCACCGTATATATATATATGTGTGTGTATCCTGCTGTGGTTCAACTGGAAACCCACTCATAATAGTAATACGCCCCATTAGGATGCCGTATAATTTTTTTCTCCCCCTCGGGCATAATCATAATGCGGCATATTTAGGGCGTCGTTACGGCGTTCTCGGGGCTGCGATTGGAGAGACTCGAGAGTGATGTTCGCACTGAGAATACTGCACGTTAAATACCAGCATATAGAGAAGAAGAAAAAAATGAACGTTATCAAACTTAACATCTTACAAAAGAAATATTTAAAAAAGGTAAATCGATTGATAAAAGAAAAAAAAATCAACAGATACGTGTTAGGAGTTGTTTACCTAACTAAATATCTAATAGACAAAGTAATTGTTTTTGGCAAAATCAATAACAAACATTTTCTTTGCAAAAAAAAATGAATCACTGAAATATTATGACTTTCCAAACCAATATCATGAATAAAAAATTAAAAATCCAACCAAAATTGCAGTCAATATTTCTTTGCGAATGCAAAATTCACTATCGTTTATTCAATTATCCTAAGCACTGAGAGGGGTACAGAATCTCCTGTTGTGATATTCACTAAGTGAATTAAAAAACAATTATTTTGTAATTTTTAAAAGAAACATTATGTATTTCAAATATTATTGTTGATAGTGAAGCAATAAATCGTTTAAGATAAACGAATTCCTTCTTTAAACACTATAAGTAGATAAAGTCGTACTTGAAATATAATTTTAAAAAATATTCATAATAAATTCATAACGAATTCATAATGAACTAGTCTCCTGGACAGCACCGGACATTATTTTATTTGAGTTTCTCGCCGACTCTGGTCGTCTTTTTTTGTCCGGTGCTGTCCCGGAGACTAGTTCTAGTAATTTATTATGAATATTTTATTTTATAGAATTCCTTCTTGTAGAAGACAAGACGAAGCTGTTACCATTTTTCATTGGTTCACATCTTTTGAATGAATGTTGCAAGCCCGCTGCTAAGTGGAGTCCTCCTCTCCAGTTAATAATAATCACAGCATTTCTTGTACGCGCACCGGGTCAAAAAAAAAAAAATGATCCCGTGAGGGCCTAATCCCCATTCCGGCGCACACGTCTCTATAGACCCCCAAACACCAACAGTGTGTGGCAAAGTCATATTTCCTCGTCATATATCTCTAGTCATCGCGGGGCTCACACTATCATACCGTCAGCAAGTCGTTACCGGGGAATCGGTTTTGCACTTTCACCCCCCCCCACCCCTCCCGGCCCCTCTCGACACGAGGGAAGACACACACACACAGAAGCGCCCCCGTACGTTTACGGCAATCGTGTTCTCTCGCCAAGTCGGCCCTCCGCAGCTATCACAGCTTGTTTCCTCATTCCGCCAATTGGCCGCTTGGTCGCGTGATGAAATCATACTTCGTGATTTATGAGCAAAGGAACGACGCGCTACCCCCACGGATAGACCCCGTGGATGGGGGTGGACAGGAGGTTGCGGTACACTAGAAATATCAGTGATTCACACACTATATTTTTCTTTAAAACCGCATACTCAATAAGACACCACCTGCGATATGGCAGGTAAGTATTGTGTATTAATGAATGAATGATGTTGGTGAAAAGGGATTAAAAATAACTGCGCTATTGCCACCAAAGACTCGCAAACTCTTTTTTAAACTTCAGGACATCGAAGGTTTTGTATTAAATAATGTCACTGCCTTCTCGAAATACATGAAGTATATAAATTACGCTTTACCAGTACACCATAGAGTAAATTATTAATACAATTTCGTCCGGTGCTGTCCCGGAGACAGCCCCTATTTCAATATGAATTTATTATGAATATTTTATTTTATTAATACAATAATTAGTGAGGAAGATTTTGTTAGAACGTCTGGGTGAATTTAATCGAGAACAGGAATTTCGGGACAGACCGAACGAGATGAACACGAGTGGCGGACTCGTCCATTAAATAATATTTTACTATTATTATTATTAATTGAACTGGTAATTCCCGGTCTGTTCAAAATTTTGTAATTTTCCCATTTACCAGTTCAATTAATAATAATAATAGTAAAATATTATTTAACAGACAAGTCCGCCACTCGTGTTCTTCTCTTTCGGTCTGTCCCGAAATTCATATTCTCGACAATAATTAGTATTTTTATATGAATTTCAGCAAGTACAATAATCTTTAAGCACCGATCTCTGTAAATGGTTAGTAATGGGCAATGATATTGTTGCACCAAATAATAGAGAAATATAATTCGTATTTTTTTTAAAAATTCACTACAGGATTTTCTGTACCCCTCTATATATGAGGGACACATTTTCACCAGTACCCCGGGATTGAATAATCGGTGAACTTGAAAGATCGCGAATCCCTGGTTCGGGAATGCCGTTCTAAACGATCAAGGCAAGCGACTAGAGTTCTCCCACCACCTTCTCATAATATTTATGATACAAGATGATGGCGGACCGCAAACTGTGCGCTCAGCAAAACGCTGTGATAAATATATTCCAAGTAGGAACGCTACCTGTCCCCTGCGCCGACTATTCGCGAGAGGTGAGATACTAATATTGCAATAGACCACGCCTTCTTTCAGTTTCACTCGAAGAGTTGTATCTTGGTCTTCGGGTGGTAAAGTAACCCATTAAGATAAAGCCATGTAGACCTGATATTGTTTTCTTCTGCTTCTGATTTGCAGGAAGAAATAATATAATCCCCCAATAGCAAAAGTGCAAATGTTTTTGATCTTTAACAAATATTTCGCAAATATTTGCTGAAACTCAGATAAATGTTTTGGAACAAATGTTCGCATCAAGTATGCCATAAAAAAATGCTTTCTTACAACAATTTTAAAATAAAATAAAGAGATATAAATATAATCCTACCACAAAAAATTACAAGCATCACCTTAAAATATTTTGTGTATCGTAGAATTACAACTTTAAAGAAATATGTCGTCAGATAGCATAAAATTAAGAAAGGGAAACGAACGTCGCCGTTTTCCCAGTCGTGGCCTGGGTTTTGCCGGGCTTTACCTTTTCTTTATTTTAATTCTAAAATAGTTTTACGAAGAAAACAATAATAATTTTCATTAATGAAAAAGAATATCACAATTGCAATATTTTTTTTCGCAAAGGATATTTTAGATTGAAACTACCAGGTCTTAAAGTTTCATTTTAAACAAAGGTGGAGGAAGTATTCTGCAGCCATCAAGATTTCTCGTAGTGACAAGTCAAGCGTTTCCGTGCTCAGCGTACTACCCCCTATACACATGGAAGTATAAAATGCCATCAAAGCCAACGAATATTTATGGCAATAGCTAAATGAAAATAATGTTACGGGTCGAGTGCTCGGAAAATTGAATTGCCAAAAACCGCGCAGCCACGCTGCGACAATTTATTGAACACGGATTCGAATTATTTCTATGAAGCGTCGACGGAATCAAAATTTAGGTTTCGTCCAAGGCAAGAAAAAAAATTACAATCGAGGGTGAGAGATCTTCAAATTGTTTAAAGAGGTCACCACTATTATATTTTTAAAAATCCGTTATTTTGTTTTGTTTTGATTTGTCATGTTCAAGACAAAAGAGTATTCCTTGGTCAAATGCCTTATTGAAATCCGAACATGAACAAAAAATAAAGAAATAAATAAAGTAATAAAAATTTAACTGTGTGGTCAAAATGGGGTTTGCATCATCATAATGTATAATCAGAATAACATGTTTAGCAAAGTGACTATATTGACATGAAGAATTGCTAATCTGACCACTTTCTCAACTTTAATGGCAACTGTATTTTTGGTTCCGAAACTCGAGCGAAATATATTTTGCGATATATCACGCCGAACTTTTATAAAAAAAATAGAGCAAGACCGCAGTTGATTCACTCGACTGTCAAAATCTCGAGAGAGGAAAAACATAGTTTCGAGCTTTGAAGGTTTATGAGCCACCTACCCTGAAGAATGATGAGACAAGAAATGGTTTGGAAATTGCAAACGACTGCAACGACCCTGGCGGCGGAACTGTCAAAACGACTGGTACATTTATTTCAAAGCATTCAAACAGGCTTATGGGAATCAACTAAAATACCCTTTCACCCCTTTATACACAGATACACTTTCGAACAAAAAAAAATCGTGTTTCCTTTCGTAACTTGGTTATTTGATTTATAAGTTAGTGACAAACTCATGAAAAGGATTTTATTTTTAAGCAAATTTTGTTACTTACGTTTCTCCCTTCAAGTTATTACCTTCCGACATTATAAAGTGTCAATTTTGATTGATTTATTTTTCACACCAAAGACTACGAAAAATATACGTCTGACTAATGGCAGAAAAAAACGAACTCCCCTTCCTTTTCAATGGTCACATGTGTCAAGCATTTGAAAGAGTCAGGATGGTTAATGACTTTTATTGCGTACAGCAACTGGGATTTATGTAATATTTTTCAGCTATAAATACCGATATTCATAACACGCACTATCCGAACTAAGTGCTCTTGAAATACGCTCATTTTTCGTCAAGCTAAAGTTGATTGCAATGTCAAAGAATTCTGCGAACATTTTGACACAAAGTCGAGCTTTTTCCCGGTATCGGTTCTCTTTGGTCTCTTATTGGTTAGCATAAGCTACTATAGAAAGATGCAAAGTGCTTCTTGGAATCCGAACTTAAAAGTACGAAGTTAAAGTATTAGATTAGATCACAAGTAGTGACTACATTGCATTCCTATTTAACGTCACAGAATCAAAAATATAAAGCTAGTGAAAATGGACAGTTTTCCTTATTGACAATTTTTATTGGTGAACTATCTTTGGACTTCCTCAATGCGCTTCTTAATTATATTAACTCCGTATGAGTTGGCTTTGCCACTCATGTGACAAGTCCAAGCTGACCCTTGCCAACCCTATACACAATATCGAACGACGTGTAGCAAATTTATGTCACCCTATGCCCAATTTGGCATTCACCAATCACCGGACGCACTCCACCCCAGCACTACTGGAACCGAGCATGCGCTCAATTCCATTTTCCACGCGTGCGTTAAGTGTAACGACCCAACTCTGACGCGTGTCCGTGTAGTCCCATCGATTAATTCCCAGATATAGTCCAGATATGGATCCTCTTCGGACCGGAATCCAAACCGAGCATCTCTGCCTCGGAAAATATTTAATTTTGGTTTTTGCGTCAAGAGAGATGCTAGTTTAGAAATTAATCAGATTGGTAAGAGAATGGAAACAGAATTGGTACATTCAAACAGAATGGTAACACTCAATTGTAGACTCGAGTTATTTATTGACATTTTCTAATTTATATTTTTTTAAGGTTTATTCCATCCAGGTTTATTCCAAATTTCTTTTTGGTATATTTTTTCTTAGATCATGGAACAATATGTACATATTATATTTATTAATTATATTTTCTAAATATGTACATGTTTAGAAAATATAATTAGGTAATTAATTAAGGTAATAAATAAGTGTTGATCATACTCGCACAATATAAATTTTAGTATTATTTCGAAATAAATTGTTTACCTCGATCGAAACAAACGAAACTCAAGAATTCGTTAAATTTCTTGAATTGCCCGCTAGACGTCTTTCGAATTTTAAACCTACACAAAGATACAGAAAGTAAGACCCCAAAAGCCCGATCTCAATCAGAATCATTCCAAAAACATTTACAAGTGATCTCAAGAGAATCATGGTATGTATGGCCGCATATGTACGCAGGACTAATGGCTATTTCATTTTAGCCACGACATCTAACGTTTGACCAACGCTATATTGCGCAGCGCAGAACGGCTCGACCGTCTACGGTTGGACCGAGCTGCCGGAAACACGACGTCCGTTCGACCGAATGACTAGTCCGCGCTCGGAGAAGAATGGACGCCGTGTTTCCTGGTGTGTGGACCAGCAGACAGCAACCGTTGCGTCTAGTTTTTCGACCGCCGCCATTCATATATCGACCGCTACTGCAACTGCTTTGCTGTACGCGTGCAATCGCCACTCATCATAAAAGATGGAGAGGGAGGCTCAATAGATTTATATACGGAGATGAAATTGAACCATATTCACTGTATGTGTGTGGACTGACGTTCTGCTGGGTGAGGGGTTGGGTTGGTTCGGGTTGTATTGGCGAGTGATGCTGCTGGCCCATCAACCGGACCCGGATCCTGATGGAGACACTAAGACTAGGCGAATAAAAGTTGAGTTGGTTGAGTTCGCCAGAAGATTTAATATTGGAAAAATTAGTTTTGTTGTAATTGCCTGTTAGGCGACCGGCGATTGATAAAACTCCAAGATTTTAATCTTGGATTAAAGATTGGATTGGACTCAAGATTAAGATTGATAAAACTCCAAGCAGACTCATTTGAATATCGAAATAAAAAATGCGCCTTTCAGCGAAAATGCGTCACGCAAATACAACGGTATAAAATAAAAAATGCAGAATCTTATATTATAAAACAAGAACTTAAGTTTCCTTTCGGGAAATATCTTTCGAACTGCTTAATTAAATGCATTATGCATTAAATAAAATTTTACCTGCAGATAGTTCCTATCAATAGGTTGCTAGCAACGGAATTTAAGATCTCGATTTTTATTATTTCTTAATATAATAGCCGTTTAAAATTTCTTACTAATCTACTACTCGCCTGAAAAACAAAATATGATGTATCCACATCAAACAAATGACGTTGTCGATTTCACGTGATAATAAAGCACACCAGATTACAATTCCTACCACATACATTTCTATTTACCGGAATAATATTTTTAATATAAAAACCAAATAAAATAACATCATTAGAAAACAAAATCAATCAAATAGATATTTTAAAAAACGATTCTTTTTCGATTTGATATTTCAATTGTCAAATGTTTGGAAATCCTAATTTTTTTAATATAAAAATAACAGGCTGAGGCGCCACTGCATGACGTTATATATAGGACTAGAAAATTCGAATTCGAAAGGTCGAACGGTGGATTCGACACCGGCTCGATTATTCTAAGGCGGTAAAGATGTGCCAACAGGAAGTCGCTTCCCAAATAGCTCAAACAAATTTTATATCATGAGTCCCACCAATAATCTTTCGACCCGGAATCGCGTCGGCCCGACCGACCCGGCAAAACCGTTTACCACCCAACGCCAATAATTCTAGCGGCAGCACTTTCGCTTCTATTAGGGGACTAGCTGAGGAGCTTAGGGGAATCGATGGGAGACTGGAGCCAGAACGACATGATTCGACCATTTCCACTAAATTCATATTCTCGTATCATTTGTAAGGCTGGACACGTCACTCAGCACGGAACTGTATAGCGAAGATTGGGGGGAAGGGGGATCGGGGGAGGGGGACCAAAGCGACACTTGGCTCTCACTATTTTTTCTTCTCCTTCTGCGCTACTCGTGAAGTAAATATGAAAGAAGATGAGTGGGTGGCGCACAATGGGGTCGGGGGCGGTGGTGCGAGAGGCGTTTCGAGTATTTTCTGAGATCGGGGGGAGAAAGGAGTAATGGCGGCGAACGGCGGTGGTGCAATGAGACCACGAATGTCGCTTTTGCGTGTCGGAGTGATGCCCCGAGATCACAACGCTCCTAGTGGCAAAATTAAGAAACGATAGAAAACTGTTGGATCTCTCTCACAGTCGAACAATTGTCGAACATTTGTCGAACAATTGTCGATGCACCATGTCGAACAATTGTTGTTTGGCGACTGTCGACTGTGCTTGGTTGGAACTGTTATCTGGTTTGCTTGGTTGTCTCGTGAAATCGACGACGTCATGTTTTTTATGTGGAGACGCCATTTTTTAAGTTTGAAGCGAAAGGGAGACTATCCAAAATTTGGTAACGCTTGTTTTATTATGTAATATTGAAAATTGAGATCTGAAATTCCGTCGATGGCGAATTTAGTCTCCGAACAGGAAAATCAAAATCTCTGTTTTATAATATAGGATTATCTCAATCTGAAGACTGCATAACCCACCATTCCATAAATTCGTTGGTGAGCGTAAGTATTGCTATTATCGAACCTCCCGTTCCGCAGAATTTAATATATGGACGGTTGACTTTTTCATGTGCAGAGCGCAATTCAGCCGAAATTGGAAGAATATCTATTAATATTCTGCGCTATACACAACATTGGTCCCGAATATAATTTCCATTCTAGAGGAGCGGAAAATCGTGATTTAAACCGTGATTCAGCCGTGCGCGCGTTAGTTCATCAATATTCGCGATGCGTTAATAACCGGCTGAGCGATGCTCTCCCGTATTGCACACTCGGATTTCCCCCCAAAAACGCTTTTACATAAGGGATAATACATAGTATATTCTCCCAAGACCTACGAACAAATTGTACGGCATTCACTGCACTCAGTGATATCTTGAATGCGGGGGGGGGGGAGGGCGACATCTTAACACCCAATCAAAAGTTGATCGTTGTTTTTCCCCGAACAGATAAACATCTTATCAAATTGTTATCTTAATATTTAATAATCTTTAAAATGTATTTCCCCATTGTTACATATTTACCATTATTACAAATTACAACTTACCGTTTAATTACAACCAATATCATATTAATAAAAATAGCCAAATTTAATTTAAATCTAAGCATTTTCCACGAAGATATTGATATTGTTTTCGGGGTACACAGTGTATATATATTGAAATATGTTAGTTCAGTTAGGTTTCGAACACATTTGTCGGTGGTTCATTTCTGTCAGTTGTCGAACTCAGGTCACCAAGAGGATGTATACATATGTGTATAGTCGTATTGATATATTTGTCGCATTCGAAACGTTATTATAAAAGATGAAATGCACTCTGGTGAAAATTAATATCCTTTATTAATGTTTTGTGCAGCTTGTGGATTGTAATGTTCATATTGGATGAATTTGCTTTCTCGGGATTACATACGCCAGTGCGTTCGTATTAAGCGTGCGTGATTCAAGCAATAATGGTGAAATCTAGTCCACACATAATTTATAAACAATTATTGGATCTCTATTCTTTCACACAATTCAGACGGTTAATTAAAAAATACGGACCATTTCGACAATGCTGACGTGCAAAAATTAATGCTGAAATGATCGAGTGGTAACATTCTTATGCTTAAAATAAAATTAATTTAATTTCAACTACCGTTTCTCTGATTTTAATGTTCATCTGAATGATAAGATGTTTGTGCACTATTGTATTTGGTTTTTATCAAGTTATCAAATTTTAAAAAAGGTGTAGAAAAAATAGAGATATTTCAGTTTAGAATAATTTATTTTAAATGCTGCGGAAGCCATTTTAAGAGTACCACATCGCAAATGGTATGATCCAGTGATCGAATCTTGGAAACTACAAAACTACATGTTTCATAAATGTTTAATCCTGGATTCGGTTGGAGATATTCCCAATCGGTTATTCATTTCGCATACGATTTCAGAAAATCTGAAAAGGTATGAAAACCACTGACATATCGGTGAGTGCGCGCTGTGTTGAAAGCCGAATGATCAATAAAAAAAGCACACGTCACATTATTGGGGAATAAAAATAAAAATGAGCTTGTTTATTCGAGTATTATTGCATGAACGTTGAATATCAAAAACGAGCGACAGAAAACCTGACAAATCACGTCAAAATATGCATATCCACTGTAGGAGTGTCAACGCTCTTATTTCTACTGTATAAAGCGATTGGTGCTCGTAGGAAATGGAAATCTGGATGTCAAATTTTAAGCTTATTTGCATGAAATTTGATAACTGGCGCAGCGGGAAAGCATAAAGGGAAGGAAAGAAAGTTCCAACGATAGATACAGGGTGAGTACTAAAACACAGACCCGATTCAAAATCTAATTTAAATGGAATTACATTTAGCATACATTTTGGCAAGACCTTCCTTGTTGAATTGCTTTCAAGCACATGCAACATTGTGACGTCATCATTCGAATTTTTGAGGTTCAAAATGGCGATCTCTATACAAGAGTGAAACGCGATTTGTTTATTTACGTAAAATGAAACATTTCAGTGCCAGGCAACTTTTGAATGAATTTCCGGATAGAAACTGGACGTTAGGCGTCTTAAAGAAACTCCTGCAAAAAATGTGGATGTGCTGATCGCAGTCATGGAAGCGGAAGGCCGAAATCTGCGCACACTGTTCTATTAATTGTGGGTGTAAAATATCATTAATTTCTGTCAAATTTTAATATTTTGAATTGACTACTTTTATTAATGCACTCTGGCATCGCGTTTCGTTCTTGTATTGCGAGCGCCATTTTGAACCTCAAGAATTCGAATGATGTCACGGAGTTGCACGTTCTCGAGGAAAATGGTATGCTAAACTTTATTAAATTTCACAAATGTTTTCATGTTTTAAATTTGAGTTTGATTCGGGTCTGTTTTTTAGTACTCATCCTGTATATTGCTTTTTCTATATGAATTTGCAATCTCAGAAACAAATATTTTGTACGACCTCATATAAAGAAATCTGAAGAAACGCACCACTTGAAAGGCAAATAAAGATCTATACGTAAATAATGTTGAAAATAAGATTAAAATTTTCAGCAAAATCAAACGGTCCCTGCAATTCTCAAAAGTTTGTTTGAATCTGTGTACACTAATTAAAAACAATTTCCAAAAGATGGATACTTTAAAGTTTTATAAGTTTCACATAAAGTGTTAATTGATAAAATGTACTCTATAGCTACGTGTTTAGAAATTTAATAATAGATGAAAATTAAATTATATAAAAATTTATCAAAATTCTTTATCATATTTTATAATATAAATGTGCAAAAACAGTGTTGCAAGAACAAATTTTTATCGAACCAAATAAATGTACCTTGAGTGTGCACTGAAGGCAGCTAGGTCGCTGTCGAGCCCCGACAAATTGCAAAGATACTTTTGACAGGCACATCACTACACAATTTGGTACGCAAAGAATCATAAAAACAAAAATTCAATTTAGATATTGCTCGCATACCGAAACTATTATTTGTCATTGTGACTCGATCAAAACGCACGTCAACATCATACAGTATTCCCAAACGCAGCAAACGCGCGATTCTCCAAATAGGAGAAAACGCAATTCGTGAAATCTGGCAACATTGACAACCAACGCTGCCAAATCAAAAATTCCCCTTCAATTCCTAATTGCCTACGCCAATCAACGTTATAGAAATAAAACATTATCACTATTTCAATTATCGCCAATTTCAATAATTTAATAATTGAACCGGAAGAATAATTTGTGTTTTACATTTTCGAGTTCGATAAAGTTGTTAAAAAAATGTCACCATGACGAAAGAAAAAAAATGGCTTTGCATTTTGTAAAGACACGTTTGGCAGCGAACCAACATTTTTTTTTTTAATAAAAGAGGTGTAATCGATAATATGTGTTGAGAATTTGCATATGCGCGTATGTGACGTAGCTACATCGAGTATCTATATAGGCTGGTACTATATATTCAAAAAATGCAAATATAGGTTTCGGCGCTCACATAGAAGCGAACATGACAAAAAAGTCGCGGTATAATGTTTTGAATGGAAAATAGCTCGACAGCATTGACTGATGTCTACATATTTGAAGTTGATGACTTTAACAATATTGGATGTTTCGATTCCACAATGACACCGCCGACAGCCAGTAAAAGGAAAACGATTTTTGCAGCGAGTCAATAGCTATGAATGGAGAACTGGTGGGTCATTCGAAAAGTCAGTGACACACGAAAGATTATTTCTTTCATTTGATTACCTTTACATTACTTCAGACAAATTTGAGCAGCAAAATAATAATAAATGGATATTCGATTCACGCCTTTAATGAGCAACACTATCTGAAAGCATAATGTTATTGGTACTCAGGAATTGCTCAGAGAATCGAACCAGGGACCATCAAATTATGAAGAGTCCTTTCAAATAACGTATGCATTTTTCAACAACTATTGGCTAGCTATAATTAAAATTATTAAAAAAATAATGATGATTAATCAACACGGCTGTGAAATAGACGATTAAAATAATTTTGAATTAATGCATTTTTCGATGTCCATCGTTTCAAAAAAAGAGCAGAAAGGTCTTAATTTGGATAATCTAGTATTTATTCGATAGAGAGTGAATACTGAGACACATTACTCGCAAAATGATGAGAGTCGACGCCTCCTTTGCGAACCTGCCCCCGCGCACCCAACATCCATCTCCGCATGACAGTAATCAATTTTTCTTTTAAATTGTGTTAGATTGTCACCTAATCTTCATTTTAGCTGCGTATCGAATTGAACTTTCGCTTTTCCACCCCCTACCCATCCCCCACACCCTTCCCACCCACGCACACTACCCAACCTTTCTCCAACCCCCGGTCTCTCCTCATCCAACCGACCTCGCCAAACCAGGTTTCATCTCCTAGGTCTTTCGTTTTCTCCCCGTGTCCATCGTCCTGAGACCCCCAACCCTTTATATCGTGACACTATCGAAGAATAACGCTCTTAAAGTACGAATAATACGCTTAAATTAATAGGGATTTATCTCGAGAATATAATTTGTACTCAATGTTTGATTACACTATTTTTATTAGAAAAAATCTTTGATATAAAAGAAAAGTACATTATTTGAATGACGATTTTATATTGTAGTAATCGATTATATTGATCAACCCTATCCAACCGCCATTAAATGCTAATTTCGTGAATACCTGTGTTACGGAGTGTCAGGGACTGTTTAGAGCGACGCGGGGAGACACACGCGGATACCATAAAGAACTGTGACACTCAACGTTCAAACC
>JAQGBY010001233.1:0-31277 GCA_034698785.1 Mycogona germanica
GTTGTCGAGAAACCCATTTTTTGGCTTTCAACACTTCGCGAGCAAAGTGTCGCCAAATCAGCCAATCACAGAGCGACGAAGATTTTTCTTTGCGGCGAAGAATCGTCCAGAAACCCCTTCCAGATTGGATGCAGTATTTTTCTGTGAAAAAAAAGGCTCCACAGTAGAGTATATACTGGATGGCAAATAATAGCGATATTAAATTTTGACAGCCCATCAATGTAGATATCCAATTGAATTTGAAAGCCAAGATGGCAAATAAATAAATCCAAAAAAATAATTCAGCTACAATTAGAGAAATATTAAAACTAATCCAAAATTATAATATGAATACGCCAAAATGTTCGAAATTGATAGAAGATATGTGGAATGCTAGACGCAACCCAATATATCAAGTCACGTCATATATTGGGTTGCGTCTAGCATTCCACATATCTTCTATCAATTAAAACTAATATGTCCATGAACAGAATTTGACTAACGTGGGTTGATCACATGATTGACATTAATTATGATTATTTAATGTCTAAATAGGAGTATGGATTTTATCCTTACTTTAATAATATAATTAATATGTTGTGTCAATATTTGTTTATCTTCTGTGGCAGTATCGAACAGAATGTTAAACATGGCCAATAGCATTAGGGATATATCAAAAGATGACACACCTGATGAGCTCAATGAATTACAAAGACACCTGGAAGTTCTCAACTACGATGGACTTGGTACCAATCTCTTTGAAATGCTGTCTAAGCCATTGGATCCAACCAGCTACGAGGCAGTCATTTCAGAGATCATCCCTAAGGCAGTGAATCCGACCAAACGTCACCTCCGCGGCACACCCGTGCTGCGCACCACCATGTCTGACCAGAAGTACCGTGCCACCACCTATGCGCGCAACCAAGAACTATTTGCGGAGGATTTTGGTGCCCTGTGTGGCATGCTCAAGAAGGACAATGGTCAGGGTTTCATCTCTGTCCAACTGGACGACATCCACCGGAAATTCGACACAATCTTTGACCCGGGAACATCAGATGCTCGTCATCCAATTGCGGTGCAGAGGTGGCTCAAAACTATGATTGATGTTCCCATGGTCCATCGATGGGAGGTGGAAAAACACAGAAGTCGAATCGCCGCCCAGTCTTCGCCGGGTCCAGACGGAATCACTGTGGAACAACTTCTCTCATCCAACAGTGTATCCCTAGCAGCACTCTACTCCAATCTAATTTTTTTCGGATGTATTCCTAGTTTACTGAAGCGTAACGTCACCACCTTTATCCCCAAGGGCAGCACTGTGGCTTCGGCTGATGATCTGCGTCCTCTGACCCTTTCGTCAATCATCTACAGACTCTTTGCCAAGATCCTCAATGATCGTTTGCATAACCAGATCACCCTGTCCACTCACCAGATTGGTTTCACTCGTGACACAAACACCCATGTCGGTATCTTGGGTTTAATAGGTGCACTCACCCGCGCCCGTAGGGCCAAGTGTGATCTCTTTGTAGCGGCTTTGGATGTTTCAAAAGCATTTGACTCGGTACCTCATAACGCCATCTTTGATGCCCTGGTCCACCAACATGTGTCGTCCGCCTACGTCCGTGTTATTCGTGATGCATATAACGATGGTCTTACCACCTTTACCTACAATGGCAAGAAGAGCACGAAGGTTGTCAGGCTGTGTCGGGGAACCAAACAGGGTGATCCTTTGTCGCCGCTTCTATTCAATGTGGTTTTTGATACTGTGGTCGAAGCTGCGGCCTCTGTAACCTCCGTCCTGGCCTATGCTGACGACCTCCTTTTGATGGCCGATTCTGAGAAGGAGCTGATCTGTGGAGTCCATGCTGTAGTCGATGCGCTCAAAGTAATGGAGATGTCCTTAAACTTCAAGAAATGCCAGTTTGTGGCTATTCACCATGACTATATTCTGGATAAATGTCGACGGTTGCCCTTCAGCGTGACAATAGGCACGATTACGGTGGATGCTCTGCCAGATGATGTCTGGCTTTGTTACCTGGGAGTGGACATCAATCCTCTGACCGGAATCGTCCTGCCATGGCAGACACTGCAGGCCATGGAGGATCTCCTGGAGAGTGCTGCCCTGGATCCGGAACAGCGGTGGACAGTGCTGCTCACCTGCTTCGTACCGTCGTTCCTCTACGCGCTTAAGGCACACACCGGATGTTGCGAGGTGGGTCGGAAATTGGATCGCCATTTACGGATGATCGCCAAACGATGGCTCAATTTGTCAGAGTTCACGCCGATCGGTTACTTTCATTTGCGAGCATCCGAGAAAGGGCTCCGTTGTCCCCTCGCTGCCCAACTGGCGGGCGCCGGTCAGTTGCAGACGTTGGTCCGTATTCGAAATTCCAGAAGTGCGTTCCTGCAGTCGCTTTATCACGATGGACTCTTGCGCGACCAAGAAACTCGATTGATGGCGTCTCTGGGAGTTGGGCCGCCGTTTTGTTCGACCGTGGCGGATGCCAAAAAAATTTTGCCAAACTTATATCGCAACTACGTCAAGAAAATGAAACCAGCCTTGATAATCCGAGATGATAGCTAAATTGTTCACGCTGTGCACGGTAGGATTGACAAGAGCTTTAACTTGTGCCCCACATCTATGTTACTTGTGTATATTAGAAATTTAAATCAGGAATTTGGGAATATTTTGCGGGACCGTTGTTTCACCTATTAAACTATGCTGCAATATTTTATTTGTAAAACTATATTTATGTATAGTGATATTTCATTTTTCATATTTCTTTTGCTATGTTATGAGAGTTTTGTTTAAGTTTTTTAATCTAATTAATTTACCGCCTTGCATGTGCCATTAATGAATGCATTTGTAATTTAAAATAATTGTTCATTAAAACTTAGTCCTTGGATTGTTTAAGAAAACCTAACGAAGGAATTTGTTTTATAGTATGTCATTTATCAAAAGTCAACAGAATTCCGTAAACACACCTTGGTAATGCTTTAAATAAATTATTTTGTGTAGAGTGTTGTGTCTCTTGCACGGACATCTGCAATGCAATTAAGTCCATGTTCCATTCATTAACATCGGCTGTCTTCCTGCGAACATAGTTTTATTCATTCATTTCGCATCTTGCATAGTGCCTAAGCACAAAGAGGGGCACAAAATATCTCTAGTGCAGTGACTTCAGTGAAGAGAACAAAAAATCCTCAGAAAGCCCTCTTCACACTAGTATGTGCCATGGATTTCGACATCTCATTACAAAAACTGGATCATATGTCCCTTTCAGTGTTGCGTCTTACAGCAGCTTGAGCGTCCGACGATAACGACGATGACAAAAATATTTCTAATTAAGCTCATTTGAGCTTAATTTGTGCGAAAAGTGTGAGCAGAAAATATTTTTAAACCTTCCATTTTGTGGGCAACTTTAAAGGGAAATTCAGTCGGGTTAAATAGTTCGGTCTCTTGAGGTATTTGTCGTTATATTGCCCAGACTCAATCTCCATTTTTATTTCCCTGTCGTCGCTATCTCCACAACATGTGACACTAAAATATGAAATTAGATTAATCTGCCAGAGTTAAATGCGTTATGTCATAGAGGTTACATTCTTTGTGTTTCAATGAATTTGATCCAAATGTAAGCATTGCATTTAAGCATCGTTACCACCGATGTGAAATACGAAAAGGCATTCCTTAAATTATTATCTAACTTTATTCGAATTTGAGCTC
Source organism: Mycogona germanica (assembly GCA_034698785.1). NCBI lineage: Eukaryota > Metazoa > Arthropoda > Diplopoda > Chordeumatida > Chordeumatidae > Mycogona > Mycogona germanica. The sequence continues at coordinate 3,701 of JAQGBY010001233.1, forward strand.
CAATTTGTAATTGAACAATTATTTTGTTCAATAAAATGTCCTTAAAATTAATTTTTTTTCGTCAAATGGAGTAGCTCGTCCAGCTTTATGACTAGTTTTATAATAGCTGGGTACAAAATACTGACTATTTCACCATTTCGCTTAGCGAATTCCAATTCGACAATAGTGTCGCTCATGTTGCTTACGGTTCGGGTGACCAACTGAGTTTTTATATCGCGATCAGTTGATATGAGCATTTTGCAGAACAAAAATGCGGCGTGTTGTTGCTTCTCTTATTACTGTGACGTGCTGTCAACTTGGCTGGGTAAAGGTTTTTAGTTTCGTGATTTAATTAATTTTTTTGATGCCTCACGTGACTGCCAGTTCGCCTTCACGCTTACCCCCCTCACTTCCCTATTTCTTGACAATGAAGGAATGTCGGGGACACATAGTCGGAAGATTGTTTCTTAGGAAACGCAAAGGGACACCTTAAGAGACGCCTTTTTTGCAATTAGTAGATTTATAAGTTTTTGCGCAGCGTCGAATTTACAGCAAGCCTGTGTTTCCACGCGCATGGCAGAATCCGGAAAAATTACTGTCTCAGTTTTTAACAAGGTACATAGCCTACGGTCCCTATTTTGTTACCAATTAACGTTTTTGTAATTGGACATTATGTAACTGGGTCAAGCCGTTCCAAATAGGAATATTCGCAAAATGATTTGGAAAGAAAATTATAAATACTTGATCTTTCCGGTACTTAATTGGATACGCGCTTAATGGGTCATTTTCACACGAAGTTGTACTTTAGATTTTGTTCTATGACATTGGATTTCTGTTTTAGCACCAGCGATCAGTGATTTGAAATTGAAACGGTGGATCTTTCGATCACGGGTGCATGTTGAGCCAAAACAAAAATAACGATTACATGGAGCAAATAAAACATGACAATCGTGCAAATTCGTTTACAGTGATTAAAAAAATATTTATTGTCAACCGCACTACAGGATTTTCTGTACCCCTCTTGGTGCTTAGGTACTATGTGAGTGGCATATTCCAGTACCCCGGGATCGAATAATCGAGAGCCCGCGCCGGGAATCGAACCCGGGACCGCCGAGCCACAGTCAGTCGCAATACCAACATATGAAATACATGAAACGAAACATTTTCGTATTCTACCATTTCATGAGCTTCTCTACTCGACTCTGCTTTGCGGAAATTTCGAGCAGCATTATGATGAAAAAGTCGTTTCTGCTGTCTTCGTTTTTATCGAATTGTTTCATAGTCTCTCACCTACAGAAAAACTGTCTTTCATCTGTCAAATTCTTCGCCTCAATATATATCAGGCTAGACTATATCACACAAACCGTTAATTGCTTTCGAGGAAAGTGAAAGGATGACGTGTATAAAGTTGACACACACTCTCAGTTAAACCAATAAGGTGCTTCGGTACGGGGCTGGTTGACATTCTTCGTTTACAGCATCTAGGATATCGTGTTTCCTGCCCGGGTCAGCTAGTTTCAAATAAAAATGGGGGCTATGCCTGGGACAGGCCGGACGAAAATAGACGAGCAGGAGTTGGCGATAACTCTTCTAATATAATAATATTTAAAATGAAAAATTAAATTAGAAGACCGTGGAAACTAACGCTACAGCTAAGACGATGATGACGTAGTGTCAGTTCCCACGGTCTTCTAGTTTAATTTTTTAATTTTAAATAATAGTTTACTATTTTTTATATTAGAAGAGTTATCGCCAACTCTTGTTCGTATTTTTTCGTCCGGTCTGTCCCGGACACAGCCCCAAATTTTATTTTAAATAATCCAGACGTTCTTCTTTCTATTATATTGAAAAACAATTTCATTTGTCAACCGTTTGGCAACTGAAAATGCTGTAATTTATCTGTTGGCTACCTCGAGTATGCACTGCAGCGCCATCGACCCGTTGCTGCACAGGAAGCAGACTAGATCAAATTCGTTTTGCAATATTCTTTTCGAATTTCTAAAGCGAAAAGATTCGGTAGAACGTTACCAAGATGTTCGGTAGCAGTGATTATTTGGGGTGATGGAGGTGGGTTGGAGGAGGAAAGAGGTGAGATGAGAGAAAGATGAACGTGCGGGGGAACCCCTCCCCCCTCTCCATCCGCCTTTCAGCAGTGGAGCGAAGTATGGCGGCTTTACTAAGCAGCGGTAGCACAACGATTTGGCTGCGTGCCATCTCGTATCTCTTTCGTGCCCCACCACTGATCCCAGCGTTTCGGAAGCCGCATATCGTATCGCTTCCGATCGGAGTTGTACTCGTCGAACAATGAGAACCTCGGGGAGGCAATACCAGAGGTAGTAGAAGGTTTACCGTACAGTTCCTTACCCCGTGGATCCTGCTTTCGTGTCCGATTTTAATCGATATCCCAGATGCGGAACATACTCAATAAGTAACCCGGAGTACATCCGGAATCCTAACTGTCCATAATCGGACAGTTCGTTTATGGTAAGGGTCAATTCACAAATGTTTCATCTCCGGTTACAAATAAAAATCGACTTTCGATTAGGATTTGTGGCGTCTACTAAGATAGATCTAAACGCCAACTAGGTTGTCACCAGTTTACGCATACTAGAACAAACACGGGACAGAGCCGTGGAAAATCGACGCCGAGCTGGTGTGGTTCGAACCATAAATATTTTCCACGACTCTGGCCCATGTTTGTTCAATTATGCTTAAACTGTCGTCGACTTTTCACATAATTTTCATGTATGGTTATTTTAAGACGCTACGTGTAACACTCGATATCACTTGATTCTAATGTCTTATTGTCGCCAGTTTGTTAGTGAAATCTATTTGATTTCGCGATATTTTACGAATTTTTTCGTACCTGGTTGCGCCCTCTATGGCGAGAGTGATAAATTATTTTTACAGTGAAAGCCTCAAGAGCCGCCATAAACGGGTCGAATCTGTTACACTATTTTTAACGCCAATCATGGGTGGCATCTGTTCCTAAACCATTCAGTTCGTTGGGGGACTGCCGTAAATGCGTCAATAGACAGGTTCTCTTTTGGCGCCGTAACTGGCGCCGACCGTCAGATGGTGTTGGAAACGGAATCTCTGTCGCTCTGTGGGTACAATGGCCTCACGTAATAGCTGGTTATGGTAGCTACGCCCCCTATCGATTTTTTTCTCGTCGGCTCCAAGGTTAAGGAGGTCCTCCAGCAAATCTGTCTTCCAAAACATTGCATTTAATGCATGCACTTTCTATACCCCTTTCGCAGGCCAGAGATTTTCTCCCGCCTCATCTTCTTCCATTCTAACCCCTCTCTCGTTCTCCCGAATATATTCTGCCCCGAGAATTACGAAAATGTATTCACGACAATCCGAATAACTCGCTCCAGATTTGAGCTACCTTTTTGCGGTGCAGTGATATGTCGCTGAAGGATTTTATCCCCATCTGTCAGGCTTCCCCTTCTTCCATTTTCAGTCGTGTATCTATCTATCTTTTTTGCGGCTGAAATTTTCAGGTTATTCTTCTAGTTTTCTTCGAATATTATCCCCTCCCCCAGTATTTATAGGTTTGGGTACGGGTACGCACAGGTTGTAAAAAAAACTATTTGTTCTGATGTTATTTAGCTAAATTGCCATTATTTTGTTTTGTTACACAATTGTAAAGTAATTTCATTTTACACTAACCAGCATCTAAATTTACATGACACTGAATACATGATATAATTGATTTATAATAAAAATTAAAAAAATTAGACTTTGGAAATATAAAATATACGTTGTACTTGCATTGAGCCTCAATGATAGGAATAAAATATTGGCGTTTTCAATTTAAAATACTTTAATTATTTTAATTAATTTAACTAAATATGTTTAACTATTTTATGCATAGTGTATATACAGAGTAGTACTTCATTTTGCATCGATTCAAATGTAATATCAATGTAAGTATGGTGTTACTAATAAAAAATTAAAAAAAATAAAAATAAATAAAAAAAGCAATTATACATGTATGTAGTACTTTTCAATGACTTCAGTTGATATGCTCCATTTAGCTTCACAATTTTGTAGCAACATAGTTTTGTGGCCCTACTCGACACTCAAGTCACAACACCTTATATCGAAAGAGAGTAGTTCACGCCTGGAATTGAACACTGGACCGTCGCACCACAAGTGAGCATTCCAACCAAACTTGGAACACAACGGATCCGTAGCAGCTATTGAAAAAAATGTCAATGCATGTTACCTCAAATCTCTATATCATTATTACCTTATCTTTCTCTCGCCGAAACGCAAATACGGAATACAATTAAGACCACCCCTCCCGTTCCTTCGGGGTACACGTTACTTGTCGGATTGCCAACTCTACCCCCCCACACCATGAGACGTTATCTTATTCTTTGCCTCTACCCCCACCCCCACCCCCCCCCACACACACACACACACAATGCGCTCGCACTAGTCTTACGGACGTGCCCGTCTGTATCAGTGCCGGATGATACACACAAACAGACATTATTATATGCAGATAAGAATAATAAAATATTACTTTTGCCCGGGCTTTATGGGCGACCTTCATTTAAGCAAAACCGCTTGCTGCCTCCAAATAGCGTTTACGTGCGGGCCTACTTAAATTTGCTTCTCTCTCGTTCCCCCTGTCTCTCTCTCTCTCTCTCTCTCTCGGGGGTGGGGGTGGAGACGAGGGGTGCTGGGAAAAATGGCTAAGTAAATAACCATTTGCAGAGAAATAATCTGTGAGCTGTAGCATGAAGCCATAAATAATATTGTTACGCACTCAGTAGTGAGTTTTGGTTCCGTCTCGCTCCCTCTGTCTACCCTCACTGATGCGAAGAGGGCCCGCCCCGCCCCCCCCCCGTCAAACCCCTTTGATGCCTAACATGTCCTAACTGTGGTTTTATCTATGGTGTTACGTCACTTCTTGCTAGTTAAGATTTAATCGATTAACAACATTGGCGGCGTTTTTTATTTCTGTGTTTGTGTTGAAGTCGACAGCACAACGATCAGGTGTTTAGAAGCAAGAAGAAACCAGAGCCATTTATAATAAATCCATTTCTGTCTCCAACTGGTCTTTCGACCCCCGCCATAGGCCTCTCTCTTGGGGGCTGCTTGCTGGTCAAATTTGTAATTGTAATTTTAAAGTAGGGATCGCTGATCCTGTGACCGATAAGCTCGCCAACGTCATGTACGAATTTTTCAAGAATATGAAATCTACCAAGTTCAAAAAGCGCAAGTCTTATCACATTCATGAATAGTTTTATCAGCTCAACAGATTTGCTTGTAATGTTTACTTTGGCGTTGTGGCAAGAGCTCCCAATAAACGGTGTCTCAGAGTTGAATGATTTTTAGAGTATATGAATGAAATTATAGGGATCCTGAAGTGGTGGTGTCCAGTTTATTGTCAGCCGGCCCTCATTTCTGTGAAAGGGAATGGAGTACAGCCCACATGGTCCTCATCAAAAAGTCGTGTTGGCAAATTTGGCTCTTTGTTTACTCAGAACAATATTCAGAATCCTGCCAATTCTATGCGAAAGTCTGGAAAATAGTGCTAACCCTCAGTCCACTACGATCATCATGCTTTTAAGAATTTCCTAGCTATTCCTATGTAGCATGTGCACATAATGTATAGTGAAAACGTGTACAATTTGTTGGAAATTAAGTCTGTGAGCGCTGCGCACTAAAATAGATGCTCATTTAGTCAGTTGCAGGTGACAGCAGATAATAATTTATACCGCTGGAGGCGCCCAAACCATTGACTTCGGCGTGCTTCGGCACCATTTTATTCATTGACTTCTCACCCAAGAAAGTTCAACACGGGACCGGCCAAAGATGGGAGAAGTGGCTGTGCTGACCTATGTTTTGACAATGATCCTAGGTTCTTGACGTTAAACCCGTAGTATATACATGTAAATATAGTTTATTTTGTTATATTTTTTAGTTGTTGATGTGCCATGAGTGGGTTGGCCATACAGGGTCCTGCCTGCCGCAAGACATTCTGTCTTCGTCATCGCCAAAACGGATTGGTTTTCACTAGAAAAATGTTGGATGCCGCTTTGTTGCATCGACCATTTCTTCTTGATTCGACAAATTCAATCCGCAATCGTCTGGAAGAGCTGGGCTCGAAAGAACAATTAAAATTAGTTATTGGCGGGTATTCGGGATCAAATATTCGTAGGTAAACAAGCGCTTAAATCGTCTGGCAGGCAGTGATTCAGTCGTGCGAAAATTCCATAACCGTTGTTTTGAAATTCGGCAATCGACCAGTGAAGCGAGTTAAACAATCTATGTTTCCAGATGGTTGGCTCCTGATTCGATAAGTAGATGTTTGTTTGGTTTTTTATCACAACTTCGACGATTCACCTATTGTGTCAAACTTTAATTCTCGCATTTCAATCAGGCTAATGATTAGTTTCTGGAGAAACTTTAATTAGCAGTGGATCGGAATTTCACATGGGTTATAAACTGAGACTGAATAAAGCGTACTATTAGGGTTCCAATAAGGAATAAGATCCAGCAATTGATTTCACAACCAATTGGGATGCTATTGTTTAACTTTGAATTTCGTGTGTTTAGGTGCATGCGTATTTTTTGGGTGCGTTTGAGAAAGATAGACCAAGACTGAACTGTTGAGCGTCATCTTAAAACTTTAAGGCGGATTTTTTAAATTTCGCTAGGTGCTTCTTAAAAATAACTTTATGCTCTTTCAAATTTCTGTAAACTACAAGGGATCTATAATCATAACTCTGAATTGTGATAGACTTCTTAAGGCCATATTGGTTCGATTAATAATATTGTCAGATATAGAACTTAGCAATCACCTCAGCAATCAAATCTGCGTGAAGATTGGTTCAATGGACTTTCAAAGCTATACCATATTATTTATGTGTACACATGCACTTGTGTATGTTGTGTGCAACAAATGTCTATTCGTGAATTGAAAAGCCGTTCACGTTTCCAAAAATATTGGCGGAGGAACCCGAATTACTCTCACGTTTCTGTATACTATGGACCAACCTATTTTTTGTTTCCAAGGATTTGCAATTTTACCCTTTCGCTTTTTCGTTATAATTTATAACTGACAATTTATAAACAGCTGTTTCGACAGGTTAGCTCCAGTATGTCGTGATCAAGTAGAAAAGTGAACTGCAGCGACCCTTGAAGTCATCGGAAGGAAAAGGCTCCAAGTGTTGTCATTGCAAAGCAAACAAAGCGAATATCGAATATAATCGCATTTCCTATGCTCTATAAAATTGTATGCATTAGTGTTTATTGGTAAATTTTTCGTTTACCTAGGATGAAATTAAAAATTTGGATTTTTAATTATTTAATGTATTTAGTACTTATAGTATGGTCATTAATACTTAACAAACTTAACTTTCTTAATTTCGAAATGAAACACTGAGTTATATGAGCAACTAGAGATAATAGCAAAATTAAGCTGATTAAGTCTACTGCCTTGAATATTTTGTATGCACGCCTTGTAGTTTTTCGCTTTATCGCTTTTGACTCTTCAAAGAAATTATTTAATTTTTTGAACATTTCGCGCATTTGTTTAGTATTTATGATGTCTGCCTGATCAAATGAAATTCATTAATTACGTTGGAAATTTATTTGTACACAACGCACAAATCAGTCACTAAATATTAAAATGGTACTATCACGTTTCTCGATACCAAACACAGAATGGTTCAACCAATTGCCGTTCGTATATGTATTTATTGCGCCATATACTGTGCGTAGGTACATGTAGGTAGAAACAAAAATATCATTTCAACTGTGCAGATGTCTAAAGACCAGAAGCCGAAATAGCGCACAATATGGAATGGAATGTTTGTATAATAATATACAATAGTATACATAACCATAAAAACCCATAATGAATTATTTTAACATTCGATTCATTCAATCTCGGCCTCCTGTCGCAATCCTATTCCTGTTGTTCAAGCAATGCATTGTTAAGCAATACATTTTTTGTGAATTAATAAATAATTGCGCAAAAACTATTATCTGGAGAAAATAGTCATAACCAATACAGTGTTTGTACTAAAATCAAATGCTCGACTAATCCTAAATAGGAAGTATTTTAATGTTGCTTGTTACTACTGATCGATCGTACTCTCGTATTTATTCAGTTCAACATGTTCAGTATATACTTGTGTAAACATATCTTTTCTCGAGCATTTGTTTGGCCCTGTAGTCCCAGGAGCTTTAATGTATACTTTTTTCTTTTTCGGATCTCAAAAAAATCTGGACTAAGAGTGAAATAATGTCGACGGCTGTTTGCTCGGGAGTTTCACCGACGCTCGCGCGAGCCAATAGCGAAAGCCGATATATATATAGCCGGATATAGACGTTTCCAGTCTTGCCTGTCAATTTTCAAGACGCATTACACAGATCTATAATATTAGATACGTGCTTGTTACGGTTATGGGTATACTAGTATACTGTACCTTGCGAAGAGGCATGCGCAGTATACTTTTGTGGCTGCTGAACATGGTCTTCAAGTATTGCAATAGTAAAAAAAATCAATCTAAAAATGTTCAATGTTCTTGGTTCTTGTACTGTGGCTTGTTTCGCTTGTTTTGCATACAGGGTGTCTCATTTTTGTTTTGTCGGTGAATTGCCTTTGCCAGAATTGGATAATATTTACGATTTGGGAGTCACATGAAAAGAATGAGGTTCCTGATACAATTGAATTTAGGGTCAGAAAGTGATTTTGATAACACATACCCGAATATTTTTTAAAGCATGTGCGAATAAAAATGTTTATTGGTCCAAATTTATTTATTTATTTATTTATTGCTTCATCATATTGTAGCGATGACAATTATAAAATCAGAAAAATAATTCTAAAAATTTTGTGTGGAAGTTAAGTTAAGATGTGTTTTAATATACCTTGATTTCTGATAAATTTCTGCCGAATACTGTGCGTTCAACAGTTTGCTGACTAATGTGTAGAATGTTTTTGACCTTCGTTAAATGGTAACTTCTTAATTGTTTAATGGTATTTTACTTAAATAGGTAAACAGCATCGGTCAAATCGTTTAGAGCATCGGGGAAAACCACGCCTTTAATATTCTGTCGGAACCGTAGCAAACATTAAAAATAAATTCAATATGAATTGAATGTTTAATTGAAAAACAGATCTTGCAATGTAAGACACAACCTTTTATGTTGTTTCCCCCAACTGGAACTGCCAAAGAGATGTTTCTGAAATAGAGCAGGAAACTCGAAGTAAAGGTGGGGATCTAATTCCAGCCAGGGCCAGATATCCATATGAAGTATCTATATGCGTTTTAAGAGCGTCAACTAACGCAACGTGTAAGTGCAGACACAGTCAACGTCATAGAGGCGGTATTGGCTAATGGCGACCACCGGTGACGTTCCATCGAGGAAGTGATCCATCAAGCTCCGTCTGACAGGTGCGCGCTTGTCTCAATTTCAGAACAGGACCCGGCGAACCAGGGTGGGGGCAGGTATGTGGTCACGATCGTGGCGCCCCCGCTTATTCCCTATGCGCCCTAAGCTACAACCCGACCCGTGCTCGTATAACCCTCCATTGTTTTTTTTTGCCATCATCAGCCACTACCTCAACCACTGCTGCCATCGAAAAATCCATTCAAGTGTCACTGAAAGCTACGGGGTTACCTTCAAAAACACGTGATTGTCTTAAGGCACAAACAGTGTTTCCATGCGCGTAAGGTCATCACCTCGCCTTGCGCAAACAATGTCTCTGGAACAAGCTAAAAAAATTGGACATCCTGTCGTCAGTGCGGCAGCGCTGTCACGGGTGAAAGAGCGATGGCAGTCAGTGTGACAAGATCTTTTGGGTAATTGTCGGGTTTGCCAGCACTATATTATCCGTGTTTCGTTGTGCATGTACATACATGTCACAAAATGAAAAGTTATCAGTACGTAGAGATAACGCAGTGCGCACCGAGAACAATTACTGATAGTGACAATGGAATACTACTTCATTTATATTTATTCTATTTTAATTTTAATTTTTCTTACACACATATGATTTCTGTTAAATTGTTGATTGGTTTTGTGATTTCTGTTTATTGTGGTGATTATAAACGGATACCGAACTTATTGCTCGAACTGGTTGATCCTCCTCGCCGTAGAATTATGCTTCACTTATGTAGAGTCTACCAACGATATTGATATGCCTTTTTTCTATTATCTTGTGTTATTGTTGCTATGATGTACCTGTACAGATCTCAAATATTGTTCTGCTTTGAGTCTGATCTGTAGGGCCATTAAAAATTGTCTATACAATGGGTGGGCCCGCAGTCTTCGCGTCATTATGTAAAGGCTGTGCCGAATGTTTGTACCTTACCTTCATGACGTTGAATAGAAAACCCTAAATAGCCATTGGTTGCCCATTAAGTCGCTATTTTGTGTAGCAAAAGGTGTCTTCTTCAAATTAGCATATCATCAGTAATATATATCTGTATATATCTAAGCTGGATTCATTTCAATTTTTTAGCTGTTTAGGCAATTATAAAATTATTAATAAAAGAAAAATCAAATGAGTGTGTTTATCATACGCTCATCAATGCCTTATTTCGTAATATCATGGTAGTGTTCCTGAGAATCATTAGTTTTATCGTTTTCTGTTAAATAGGTGCTCTCACTCCCTGAAACACGATAGAATAATGCGCCGTTACTTTGGCGACGCTCTGTAAATGAGTTCAATGTAAAAAGCAACCTCCGAAATGGCTTCGTGTAATGCACCAGTGCTATCCAATTTAGCATCAGCCGGGCTGAATTTCGCATTGTCTTTCGTCCACGAGAGGCTTTCTACATTGTACACTGAAGTATACAGAATAACATCATTCTGTCCTAGTCTTACCTAAATCGACGTTACCAAAAAGCCTTCTATGACCACGTAGAGTGACGCCGACGGTCGAAAACTTAATTTGTCGCAACTTCGATTGAGCCATCAAGAGATTAGCCGTACATGCCCTGAGTGGATGCAGGCACACTGGGCGCGCTCGTCGTTCAGTATTCAGAGCATACTTCTCACCTCGAGATTTCTAAATGTGAGTGGCCAAAGGTTGCCGACCCTATCGCGAATGATTGGACGCCGGGACGTCGCCGCCGTTTGCATGGAAATGAGATTTGAGCAGAGGCTGCTCGTGCAACGCATTTTATTTGGATCGCTCGATAGCCCCCCTCCCCCCACCACCACCAAAGCCCGTTCGTCACGCCCCTTACCGTGAGAGTGGGCGGCCATCTTGGTCTCATCAGGGCTCGTATGTCAGATCCACTGTTCATAATATTGGAACCGCAGTGATAGAATTGTTGGACGAGAAACAAGCGCTAGTTGATGTAAAACAGCCTACTGAATACAAGTACACTTTGAAACCATGTTCGTTTGGTAAAAAATAATGCATTTCCATTGTTGCTCGCAAAAAGCAATCGTGTTTGTATTTTTTCATTTCTTCAGCACAGTGATTCTAAAAACAATGTTCGATTTGCACAAAATTTTTAAAATAAAGTTCAGCTGAAAGGTAGACTCAGTCAGCATCTTAACATTTCATTTTCATAGTTCTAATTATTTCTTATTCGCGAATTAATGTTTTAGCTGCTTCAATAAATTTCTCTTCATCTGCTCAGCACTTAATGAATAAATCTCTCAGCTCTTAGCGAACAGCCCCTGCCCCCTAGACTCGTGCCACCAGCATACATTAAGCCTCGTCGTGTTCATGGTCGTCATTTGCAATAAAATTAGTTCCTCCGTAAGTGGCCCTCGCCGCACGGGGGCGCCTGCGGTGACTGCTTGTGGGCGGCTTCGACAATCACTGCCTTTGTCTTTTGTGCGTCCGTTGCCCCTTCACCCCCTTCATCTGCCCTTCCCGCCCACAACTAGTGTACCACTACTTCACTACCCCTATTCTTTACCTGTCCAAATCAAACCTCCCACCAACGCCCTCTACCGCCTACCCGGGGAGACTTCAATTAATTCCACGTAGCGGAAGCCTCGGGAATTTGTTCGGAATGATGGATTAAGCGAGGCCACGTGACAGGCGCGCGGAGACACGAAATTGCCTTCCGGCTCCCGCTCGTCTGCGCATGCGTGGACGACGGTTTCTCTAGCTCTCTCTCTCTCTGCGAGCAGGACAGATACGTGGTAAAACGGTCCGATATCTGTGCCACTGCGTGCATCGCAACCCACCCCCAACCCCCCCCCACCACCCTCTCCTTCCACCCCCGCCCGCTGCAGGTGTGAACCCCGGGACCGGGAAAGAGAGATGTCGGAACGACGCCCCCGAGGTGGCGCCCTGTGGTGACGCCTGCCGCCGGCCGATGTCCCCAACTTTGCAATTACGGGGATGGGGCAACACCGCGAGGTCGAGTGAGCCGGGGGTGGACAAAGAAGTCGGGTGGAGTAGAATGGCGGATGTGCGTGTTTCAATTGGGAGTTGGGAGATTGGCTTATGTCCACATTTCTTGGCTGAGTGATCTCATGTGTTCTCTCGTTTTTGGTGACCATTAAATTGATTCGAGATGGTGATTTTGTATCATTTAGTCGTTTGATGTAGATGTAGTGCCTAAGCACTATGAGGGGGACGTAACGCCTGTAGTGCGGTTGACTACAGTTGATTTATAAAAATAAAAAATAAAAATATTCTGTGAATATGATACCGACACACAAATTTTGAGATCCCTCGTGAATGAAGTTAAATTTTCAGTGTGTTCCTGATTTTACATTAAACTCAGTTTTGAATTTCATATTCGATAATGTTATCGCGTGATAAATACTTTTAACAAGGTCCCGTAGAAGATGGATTTTGGCTTTTTGAATTTACATTTGTAATCGACGCATATGGGGGAAAAATTCGGAAAGAAATTCGTGATTGTAATGGCAATGAAATTTTATGTTTCTGACCAGTAGGAAAAATAATTTATTCGCTTTAAAGCATTTATGATCCGTCTTGTTTTGTTCCTATAATATGTTGCTTACCTGGTGCCATTTATTGTGTTTTGTTCCGCTAATTTTTGGTTTTTATCTTGCATAGACAAGAAAACATGGCCAACTTGTTTCGAACGTGCCCCGGACAAGTGAGTGACTTCGGCCTTCCGTCGATCCCACCCCGTCAGTTGGCGCGTGTTACCCCGGCGTTGGCTCATAAATCCGCGCGCGCTACTACTTTTATAGGAACGGGTCGGACCGCCTCCGTGTGATCACGCGTGGAGGGGGGATTCGACCCGAAACGAAACCAGAATGTTAACAAGTCCGCGGAAAATTTACGGCTTAACGGTTTCAAAGCCGGGCCGCGGAGCAGCGACAGGCCGAGTCGATTTCGCCCGAGAGCCAACGGGGCGTCGTTGAAAAGCAACGCGGACCGAGCGATGCAATTTCGCGGCATGACCTGGTGCGCTCTCTGGCTTCCAAACGTCTACTGCCATTCTTACTGAAATTCTCAACCGTCTGTCAAATGAATTATATCAACATTTGTTCCGTGTCATTTCTTTTGTTCAAGGCACGATTAAACTCAGCAAAATATCAATAATTACGACAACGTTTCAATGTGACCAATAATGTTCGTGACAATTTTCCTGACTTCTGATTTCGTTCCATAGAATTAGTTGATTCGTTGCAAGGGACACTTAGAGATTTGTGATGAAAGAAAAAACTATAGTTGGTTGGTGTTGTTAAAAGTGAAGTAAAGTAACTTCCGACCAATAAGCGATTCTAGTAACGAATTGGGATAAAATGGCATTGTCATTCTCCTCATCAATCAGGTTTAACAATTTGATTAAACAACTTAACTCAACTTAAAATACATTCTACAGTAAATCCTGCTAAATTGTGCTATTTTACAGTACTTAAATATTCGAAGTTAACTGTTAACCGTACATTATTGATATTTTAAACGTTTTCGTTTAGGTGTATCGCGCTTGCAATACACAATTTTTCAGGCTGTATACAATTTTTATCGTATTTGTACTTTTAGAACCGACCTTGCTACCTACAGCCAATTCTAGTGGTACTTTTGGGATTAGCCTCGTTGTCCGTTAACAAAACACCGGCTCCTTGAACAAGTGCTACTTGGCCAGTTTGTATTCAACGTCGTGGATAAATTGAGGGCGCAACTATAGCGACACTACTGGTAGGTTTTAGGTCACCGAATACTGAATACAAGTTATCCACTTGTATTCCTGAGTAGGAAAAAACAATTCTTATGTGTAATATTTTCTGGAACCATGCAGTGTTGTCTAGACTATAAAATCTATATATGTGGCATTTTTGTTCGCCAGCTTTTGACCAGTTGCACAAGAAGGTTTAACTTGCAAATATAAATGTACACTTGCTTTGAATATGTTTCTTTTTAAATCGAAACATACCGGTTCTGATGTGGAATTTTACCAATTGAATGTAGCCACAAAATGACGTGGCGACTTGAAGATTCCCCGCTGGTCATTATACTGGCGAATGATAGATTGTCCAAGACGCGTGGTTGGTTTAGCCGGCAGCGAGCTCTAGCATCCGCGACCAATCCTTAAAATTAATCTCTTCTTTCCCTCTTCGGTTACTCGGGATTAGCACATTTTCAAACGAAAACCTGACGACTTTTACACGAAGCCTCAAAAGCGATTACACTGACGTATTTGTTCTCATTTAGAACGATTTGCTCACTCACTGCAAAATAATGTTGTTGACACGGGGAATTTAATTTAGAGTAGTAGAGAATGAATTGACGCGATGTCGCGATTCATCCGAGTACCGTATGAACCTGACACCCTTTTATTATTTTTAATAAGTCGGCCAAAAACAGCCAGATTACTATGAAATTTGGTAAAAATGACGGGACTTTATTTATCAAAATGATGGCTATTTCAGAAGATGTTTAAAATGACCACCCAGCATTAACACATGCGGGAAGTCGGATGCGCCTCTTCCTAATTGTCCTCTGGTCGAGCTCATTCCACCCCTTCTGAATCTGCTCTCTCAGTTCATCCACATTGTTAATCTTCTTTCTGTAGATCTTCTCTTGTAGAACACCCCAAATCCGATAGTCCACGGGGTTCAGATCTGGACCGTTTGGTGGCCACAATTCAGGATCGATAAATTTAGGCGTCTCCTGAGTGAACAGTGCAACGTTATCCTTCGCACGATGAGCTGGAGCGCCATCATGCTAAAAAATGAAGAACTCTTGAGACTTTTTTCATGTCAGGAAGCAGGTACTTCATTAACAGTTCCGTTTACTACCCGTAGTACTCGCCGTTGATCTTTCTAACAGGTTCAAAAAAATGAAGCGCAATGTGGCCCAGAGATGAATGTATATTTCTTAATGAGAGCTAAATTATATTTCAAGGGTCGCCTGCATCGTAATTTTCATAAATTTAAAAAG
Organism: Mycogona germanica; assembly: GCA_034698785.1. Lineage (NCBI taxonomy): Eukaryota > Metazoa > Arthropoda > Diplopoda > Chordeumatida > Chordeumatidae > Mycogona > Mycogona germanica. The sequence continues at coordinate 19,051 of JAQGBY010001233.1, forward strand.
TATTGAAATTTCAAAATAAGACAATAAAAAGCTGTATGAGTAAGACTTTTTAATTAAGAACTGCCTTTCCTCATCTGCACAAAAGCTCAGTTGATTGCTAGACGGCCTTGCGATCTTGTTTAAAGTCTTGTGACGTACCAAGTGGTAAGACTGATAAACTATGGTTTCGGTTGGCGCCAGACGTCAATCAAAATGATTCTGCTATACTACGTATTTTACCGACGGTTGTCCAATGGGGAATACCATTCATAAATTCCAGTTCGTTGGTTTACCTGTGTGGTCACACGAATGACTAAGTCGCACCCAACTGCAAACCGCTATTTCTTTTACTGGGAAGTCATCAGATTGGCGCGAGAGGAGAGTTGGGAGTTCGGCGTCGGGGAAGTTATCTGAGTGCGGGAAAAGAATCTGTGAAACCCATTGCCCATTACCGAAATTGTTTGTTGGCGGCCTTTGTATCCGCTCAGGACGCGACTCTGAATACTAAGTCGGCCGTAGACGGACAAGTGGGGATCACTTCGTCGTTGTTCTCGCCGTTTCGACTGACAGCCATTGTTCCTGAAGCGCTTTCGTCCAAAATGTCACTTCACCCAGTCGTGCTTTTTTTCTGTTCCTATCTTTCATCCGCCACCAGCAGCAGCACCACCATCCAAATCGTCGTCTAAGGATATCGGCGAATTCCTGTCGCGCCACTTGTAATAGACTGTCCTGGCAACACTGGCGAAATCTAGCGGCAAACTCTAACACTTGTTACAGCATCGTTAATCAGATATCCTCCTGTCTCCTGAGATCCACGCCAAAATTGAAGACTTTTCTAGGGTTTCATGTTAATAATTGAAAAATCATGTCATAAATGTCTTTCGAGTAGTATGCAGATTTCCCATCACCATTATTCGAGACTATCGTGCTTTTTACTCGAGTTCAAATACAGTATTGTGTCGCACTGGTCACGTCGGCTAGCCCTTACCATTTTAAATGGTCGAGGCTTGTCCGCATAAGTTAATTGTTTTCCCGTCATAAAAATACAAGTTGTATATGAAAACAATAGCAACTTTATGAACGACTGTGCGTGTAGTCTATGTCAAGTTTGAAGTCAGTCGGTCACTGATCCGGCTTTAGGATTTTGTTCTGGTTGGCATTTTTGATGGGGTTGTCTCTGGCATTGTTTCATGGCTCGTTTATTCCTGTTTTCAAATGGAACCCTATTCGTCGAGACGCTTCTCTATTTTCTATTTGTCATACGCTTTTGTCCATTCGTACTCTACACCACGGTTTTCGACGTGTGGGGGTAACCCTTAAGCCTCCTCGGCAATTTTATTCGCGGTCTATAGTTGGTTCGAGACCCGGGCAGGTCGGGTATGGATGGAGGAAGAGGGGAGAAGTGATAGTCAAGATATTATTTTTTTATATGTTGCAGCACGGTGGAAGTATAAACTGCTGGGTTACTTTTTTTTTGTTTCGTTCGTGATACAGATATTTTCATCGGCGAATTTTACTGTCAACCAAATTATAATAGATTTCGTCCTGATATTTCTATCAATACTACGTGTGTGTAACGTGTAGACATACATAAAAATATATACTCTTTTTTGCTTTAACGACATTGATCACAAAAATTCTATTTGGTAGGCCGAATAAAAAAAATCGTTTTACTTGGTCAGAGTTATGAAGAGGCATATCGCAAAGCGATATCTCTTCTTTTTTATAAAAAAATAATAATTTCTAAAATATGATCTGGGTTTATTTTTTCTTCAGTGTAGTTGTCGTATATTAGTTATTTTAAATTGGACCCAATCTTTTGTTAAATTAATCCAAACGCAGAACGGATTGACCTTGCGCCTGTACGAAATATTTCCGAGGTGTCGCTGCAGGCGTTTCTGTTTTGTCAGACCGGATGCCAAGAAATATATTTCTGTATGTCTGTCTATATGGAATATATGCGTTCCAGTGTAATGGCCACTGGCGTTGGTGGTGGATGAAGTTGCGCTCCCCTTTTCTTCGTCTATATTGAAATGGATGGCAAGATCCTCTCTCGCGTGTTTGGGGGAACGCGATCTGTGTTGGTTTAGTGCCTATACGGTCCGGGTGATCAGCACTTTACTCACTTTGCTCACTGTCTACGACCAGGAAAGAGTTCCCGCTGTGAATGCGTCGAAATTTATTCTCTATGAGTGAGCTTGTTGTCCGCTTGCCACTTATTTTTTTGTACTACAAAAATTGATTATATGAAATGCTAAATGTTGGCTTTATCTGATATTCGAATTTCAAAATTAGAAGGTTATCAAATGAGATGTATCTTTTCTTCTGGGCCTTATTTGAAATACAGTTTTCGGTTTATTCTTCCAGATTTTTAGATTAAAAAAATTTTGCTGGCAAACGTTAAGTGATAGATTATAATTCAGAAAAATAAAATCTTGAATATCCGAATGAGAATATTAGGAAGTTAAGATTCTCAATATGATCATTTCTTTATTTTAAGTCTGTAAATATTTATATGCTCTTTGCTTTGTGCGGTCTCAATTAAAAAGATGACAAATCCTTCAAAAATAAAATTAATATGGATTAATCAGTAGTTGTCAATAATGCTAAATGCAAAGAGCAAGTAAATATACTATTGCGTTGTATAGTGGTGAGCGTGTTCGCTATTTATGTCCGTGACGCGTGTTCAATTCCCGACCGATACCTCTGTAATTTTTCGGGTGAGAGAAATTCCAAAATACGCCGTAGGACCCGTTGACCTCAGTATCAATTATTACGGTATCTTACACGTAGGAAATTTGTAAAATAGGGAAATGAAATTTCCAAATCGGCGAAATGTTTCGGTGACACTTTCCTGTAGGATTACTTCCTTGGCACAAACGATACAAAATGGCCGTCACGGCGCTGCTCACATGCCCGCATCGCCCGACAAAAGGACGCGCAGTTTCGGGGCGACACTGAACACTGACTCCAATGAAATCTCGCCAGGCCATTTAGCCGACATTGATAATGCACGCAATAAAATTACCCCTCGAACCCTCTCTGTATAGGCGCCCCGTCGATCCGATTGAATCGTAATAGGGAGATTCTACACTAGCCTGGCTTCATGTGCGGAGGGAGGGAGAGGAAAAAAACGGCTCTCATAATGAAATTCGGAAAATGCCACCATTATATTCGACACCCGCTCCACCCTCGATATATTCCCCCCCCCCACCACCACCACCACCACCCCACAAAGCATCACCGAGTTAGTTTGTTACGCTCACATATCCTCTCGAGACTACCGCGAAAACAAATTACTGGGGAAAAAGTAATGCCAGGAGAAACGCTCACTTTTATCTGAATGCCTTGGATCTTCGGACATGTTTGGAGAATCGAGCAGATTGGGCCGCGCAATCACTAATTCCAGGTCTTTACAATTGATAAACTTCACCTTCAGTTTGTGGTTGTTTTTCAAAATTACTCAGCATCGTTTTTAGTTGGGCATTTCGTTACAAAAGGATTTCAATTAATTTTTTGTCTCTGTTTCGTACTTTATGTCTAAAATGTCCATCTTCTTTTCATTTCAAAGTCACATTCTGATGATTTATTTCTTGGTGGATGGTTTTCGTTCGTATTTGCGATGGTTCTTAGGAGGACCTATCCAAGCAAGATACGCAGCAACAATATCGACTGAACGCAATTTACTGATGAACGAGAACTACTTCGATACCCCTCCCTTTTCTGCCACCCTCTTGGCCAACTCCCGGACATTTCCCCCTCCCCTTTTATTATGGGTTTTCCCCCTATCTTGCGGGGGCAGCCGACACCGCAACGCTCTTTTCTTAATGTTTCGAACAAATAAGAATGAACGAGATCTATCGAATCTCTCCTGGATGTAAAAATCCCCCCACCATCTCTGCATTTCCACCGTGCAACCAGCAGTTTGCCAGACTCCATCCCCTCTATCTTAATTTCTTGAATTTCATAATGGTGCCCCTATTACAATTGCTCGCTTTTCACATGCATGGTCGAACATGGTCTACGTTTCGCGACCATCTGTGACCACTGCGCATCTGTGGTGTCCTCTGGTGGCGCTCCAGAGAATTAGTTAGTCTGTTTCAGTTAACGTGGTTCATCCAGTAGCCCATTAAACGGTCCCCATCTCAACAACATATTTGAATTCTAGTTTGGATTCTAGCGGTGGCAATTCCAACCTTAAGACTGATCAACCAAATAACAAATTGTGCGCCACCTATCGAGAAAGCTAACTCACCTAGAATTTATTTCTAGACAAGCTGTAAAATAATTTCTCTGATCTTAGTAAAACGAATTTAAAGAAATGAAAACATTTCTTGGTGATAACACTTACAAAATGCACTAACATCCGGTATCAAATCGTTCAAAAGTTTATTTTCTAAATTAGCGTCTGCCATAGTCAAGTGAAACTAAATATTCTCTCGGATTAAACGTCACGAAAATATATGCTGTTGGTTATGTTGCAGGCGACATTTTAGACAGCGTGCTCTTTACCTTTGTGCTAATCTTTTGTATAAAATTTAATTGTTATAATTTAATTTGTGCATGTGTTTACGCAAGCGCAACAGACGTGGGAAGTGTATGAGTTATTCAATATTGTGGCGTTGTTCAAGTTGGTTCTTTTAAAGTTTCTAGGGAGCGTTACGGTTTGTCTAAATGGCTCTTAAGGGTGATCCGACATTTTGTACTTTATTTTTTTTTAACTGACAAATCGCTGCGTTTTTCTCGTGTAGTGAGGAGTAGGGGGTGTGTGGGCGTGTTTAATGGGTCATATTAACTGTATTAGGGGTTTCTGGTGAAAAATCGTTCAACTACCGCCCCCTGTAATTCGAGTTGCTTTCCTCGATCTCCTCGCTTGTCATCCAGGAAGGTCTAAAGTGGTACTGCAAATTTCCCCTTTCCCCCCATTCCATCTTTTCCAATACACCAGGCCATAACTATTAAACACAATGCACAGTAGCGGACGCTTCAATCGATTCGTTGAGCTGTGCGCATCGACACTAGGCGGCGCTAATGTCGATAGCGGAGCGCTAGACTTCGCTTTTTGAACTTGTTCACCAAATTAGTGAAATTCTTTTTAATAGCCTCGATTTGCGCCTCCTTGTGGTTTTCTCTACATGGCCTGGATCGTTTATTCGTCCATTTTAGTAAATGTGAGCTACATATTATTGAGGACACTTTACATAACATCAAGAAATAAACACTGGAATACAGACATGTGAATGGGCAATACATTGCACAATGAGGCTCAATGGCGAAATTGCAGAAAGAATCACGTAAACGAAATATAGTAAGACCCCTTTGCCTGTTTCGCGTTTTTTGTATTTTTTTTTCTCACAGCCAGTGGAAGTAGTCGCACAAACCATGTTGTGAGATCAATTCCAGTGATCTTTAGTTCAATTTAATTCTTAGTCAAAAGGTCAGCTGATGATCCCAGTGGTTTACGTGAAACCGGTATTGGATACCTTGGTAAATATTTTATGAAATTATTTAAAATCATTTTAATTTTCCTCTGGAGATAAGGATGTGAGAGGACTCGGTAAGTGTGATTCGTCATCGTTCTTGATTTTCGTCAGTTGCAGAGGTTTTCATTTTAAATCTTAGTAGGAGGTAGGAGCCGATCGTTGCCGAGTATCCGATTGTAGTCCTGCAATCCCCAATTCTAAGTAGTTTTCATTTGAGTTTATTCTTATTAAATAATAGTTATGCTATTATTCTATTTGATGAGTTTGTGACCGACTCTATTCGTTTTTTTTCCATCTGGCGCTGTCCCGGGCTCCATTGTCAGCGCCATCTACCGTCGCTGCAAGTCTTAAAGTGTAGTGGTAGCGTGCGCGTGACACGTTTTTCTGTAGCCACGTAATTGCCTTCCCAATACATTCTACCCCGCCCTCCCCCCCCCCTCCTGGAACGGAAAACATCCCCCCTCCCTTCCTATTCCTCGTCGTCCCCATCTCTGCCAATGTCCAACCCCTCGTACGCTGCCATGTCCGCCCTCGCTTGCTCTACGCGCCCTTCCTCGCCACTCGCCCTCTTCAACTAATCAACTCCCATCACATATGTAGCTCACTATTTTACGGTTGGCTGTCAGTGAGGGTATTTTTAGGGGGCGCGGAAGGGGCGAAGCGCAGTGTTTAAGTTTTAGTGTGCTGCTGGTGGTTTTAAGACCATTCGCAGATCTCAACTAAACTACTGCATATAATTCGTGTCATTAACGTTGTGTTGCGCAAATAATGTTTAGTGTATCAACAACATCAGATAAAAAATGTGTAAAATAAAAATCTTAGTTTTTATTTTTCCCTCGATTTGTTGTCTTTGTAAATGTGGATTTATTTCGATGGCCGGCTTTGTTTTTATTGACACAATTTTATTTAGTTTGCTTTGTTTTCCAGAGACAACGCACAGAATAAATATTTCAAACGGTCACGTTGACGATGCGTGCATTGTTGACATACGATGTTGGGTATGAGTCATTTGGCTTTGAACCACCACATGACTCAAGTTCTGAGTTGGACCGTCATGTCAGAAGAGATCTGCGAGGAAAGGAGGCGTTTAATCTTGGAGGGATAACTTGATATAAACGTGGCGCTGTTGGTAACTGGGGGATTTGTTGTGTGTGTGTGTGTGAGGGGGGGGAGAGGATCATGGTAGTGGTGGTGGTGGCAGGGGAGGGGGGGAATTCTTTTAGGGAAAAGGCCAAATGCGACGTGACTCATAACTGCACTTTAGATCTCTTCTGTTTAAACAGCACTTGACTAAAGGTCTTTCCGTCGCTCAAAGATCTTTCTATGTCATCCCCCGCCTCTTTTGTCACTGACGTCACAGGCGATAATTATCTAAGCTTGTCCCTCCCCCCACACTCGCCACACACCACCACTTGTGCGTGTCCTGCACTGCATTGGCTTAACGCAGATTCTGTAGATTTTTTGTGTGTGTGTTTCTGCTGAGCCGATTCTGCTAATTGGAAAAGTCGTTTTGCAGCGGCAGTAAATTTGATGTAGCCAGGAGGAGGAGGATATGGGGGCTTTAGGAATGGTGGAAGGACAAAAAAATGTTGTTCTTCTTGGAAATTAGCGCATCTCGGTTTGTTAAACTTAGCACATCACACTTCATATATTTCTTCATATATCTCCCGGAATGAGACGCTTTAAAGGTCTTTTCCCTGTTATGATAAAAGCATTAAGCCTAAACATGCGTGGATCAGTCGGATACGAGTTGAGCTGGATTGTTAGAATAAGTATAAAATTGTCCTGTGGAAAAGTAGCGTTAGAGTAGTGGTACATATTCTATGCGCATTCGGTTGAATAAGATTTCTGTTTATTTTTTAATTTTATCAAATTGTGGATCGTTCGGTACATTTTCAGGCCACCTTCGATATTTTAGGGCAGTTCTCTGCAAAAAAATTGTTTTCTTCTTTAATATATGATGTAACTGTATATTTATCTACATGGTGTCACTGAAATATAAAAAAAAAAAAAAAAAAATTGATAGTTATTTTATGATAGAATAACTTTCCTTCTGCTTATTTTTTTAAAAGCAGAGTTCAGAATTGTTGGTCACTGCGACTACTGCCGAAGACGATGTTGGATTTCTCGATAATCGTTTCATGAATCTGTTCCCAAATCCCAGGTCGGAATTCTTTGTATCGCCTGACTGAAGACACTGTAACACATTTGCTGGCATTGACGAATGAACCCGAATTAACGATAAAAGTGTCTTGCAGTCTCTCTCGTTCAGTTCTATCGCGAGAAAACAGATGCAAGACCGTGAGTGTGACAGTAACCGTGAGGGGTGGGGGGTGGAACCGCTGGTGTATAGGGGGAATTGTGGGATGTCAGGTCCAAAGGAAGGCGTAACACTTCCCTATTCTAAACAAGGTCTTCCTCATCAATTTCTGTCATGTCTTCCAATCATTGTTCGTAAGTGGAGGGGGGAAAGCGTCCTCTTTTTGCGTGCGCTGTTAATTTGTATGATGTGTGTGCAGGTTGTACAGACATTTGACGACAGAGGCAGGGAGGAGGTGGGAATGATTGGAAATCTCGATAGAGTGACTTGCTAGCAATGTGTTCCCATTGGCTGAAACTTGCGATAAGAAAAATAAAGAGGCGACACATCGTTAGATTAAAAATGAGATACAATCAAAAATGTTTACCCGAACTAGCCGAAAGTAGAGAACAGGTAGCAGCACTACCTAGCAAGAATGATACGAATTGTGACCGAATTGGATCCCATTGATGGAAATTTGAGAAAATAAATACAAAGACTTTATTCAAAGACAAAATTTACACCACAACTTCAGCTGAAGGTAGAGATCAGATAGGCGAATTGATGACACTTGGCTAGCGAAAATCTAAACAAAACAGCTTTGTGGATGGCAAAACTGGACAATTTTAATGCCTTTTAGATGAATGAGAAATTGGGTTAGGATCATTTTTGGTTGCGATTTGATTGCGAAACAGCGTATTGTGTGATTGCCAAACTACAAAAGTAAGGGGCATCAGACGCGCGATGAAAGATTGTATTGTTGCTTTGTGTGATCGCCATCTCACGATTGAACACGGGGCAGCATATATATTGAATATATATTTATTTTAGAGAACCGCAATGGTCTGTCTGCTCATTGAATATTACACTATGAAACTGTGCAGGTTGCAAAACTTCATATTTGGATGACCTGTGTCGCTTTATCGATACACACATGTGTTTTTTGATGGCGTTTGTGTGCCCCGGGATTATATGTCGCTGCGTCTGACATTAATTCCAGAGAATGGCCGGTCTGTGTCAAACACTGGTGCGTGTTTTTAATTCCAAAGTGTCCTCGGTGCCACGCCAAATAGATTCGCGGTCTTTCGTTTTTTTATCACACATACAGCGTCTCTATATCAAACTGCTTGGCGGCGTTTCGAATCGCCTCAAAAAGGGAATTGTCATAAAATACTCGAACCAAAATCCGTCGCCATATTTTTTATTTGCTCGCAATATTCTTCGCAATAGTGTTCATTTTTTATTTTACTCATTTTCCTTCGCTTGGTAGTGTCCCGAAATTAAGATGACTCATTATTCGAGTATTTTAATTAATTTTATTTCAGGAAATTGTTCCTCCATCCCACTAGACAGCCAAGGGGAGCAATTTTGTCCTCTCTATCGTTGACGGTTGTGACTTAACTGCGTTGCAGATAGCGGATTGAGATAACCGAACACCCGTTTCCCAGATAACCGTTGCCTGGATTATAATTCGATACCTTACCTCAATCGTTTAGTCGACGTAATTCTTCTGTCTGGCGCGGTTCAGATAAACTAGAGAGACGGTTCAAATAAACTATGATAAACCAGATAAATTGGGGATTTAAGTATAGTCTGGATTACCCGATTGATTTATTCGAACGCTTGCAGGAATCTTAATTTTACGTCCGTCCTTAGTAGCTAGGCAGACTGTTATCATGATAATATAATTCATGCCCACATACGATCAAAGTAAAGAAGCGATCCCTTTGTGAGTCTGAACTGTCTCTTAAAACCTGTATCATCACAAGTTCAAATTTCATTCCATTTCATTTTATTAACAATATATCGGGTTACCACCCACTCATTGCGTGCGAGCTGCTACCTTTCCTGGCGCCACCTAGCGTGGTTGAGAGACGCAGTCCATTAACGCGGGATTAATAATAAATGGGCGCTGGCACATGTGGGAAGCACGTCATCCGATAGTGCGTGGCATTGTGGGAGCATTTCCAATTTAAAACTGTAGTTACTGCGGCGGTATATCGTTAACGTTGTAATCGTTGACGAGGTGGAGCAGGTGCGCTAAGCCTGCGGCTGATGGACCGAAAAATATGGTAACTGTGTTGTCGCAACGCTGAGGCCAGTTTTGGCGATCGCCGACCACTACCAGTTACCACCTAAACCCACTAATTTTATATTTTCCTCACTACTCCTTGAAAGTCGGGTCTTCGTCCGATGACTTTCGTTATTGTTCCAGACGAAGTGATCTGCACAATTTTCATTCTAAATTCCGCGATTCATTCTTTCAGATTGTTCCTCCTCCTCCTCCTCCTCCCGACACACTCATCTAACTTGTTCACCTTATTTTTCAATTTGCCCCCCACCCCCCACCAAATGCTCTTTATTATCCGACCATTCCACCGATCACCACCCACACCTGCTAGAGTCACCACTTTCAGCAATTTTTTCAGCCTTCTTTTTTTTGCACCGACGATCATCTAGCACGACAATGATTTCTGCCAACTCATGTACCACACTCCATTCCGTTCCATTTCTGGTGGCAGGTACTCCATTGGAAAGTGGATAAAGAGCGCTACCGGAGCGAGAGCAGGTGGACCCCGGAATTGCGGGATGGATTTTTTTCTTTACAACATTGTCGGCACCAAGGAGCCAACGAATCTGCTCCACCTTTCTACTCTTCCCTCTCTCCCCTTCCCACTCTTCGCTTTGATACGCTTTCAGCCTGATTGCGAAGATTCAATAACTTCCCATTCCACCTCAATCACTGCAGCTCAAGAAACGCGAATTCAACTTTGTCAGACGTCGTCTGCTGTCTTGCCGGCGAATTTTCCATCCATCTCTCCCCTATCACCCCTTCCATTCTCATCCCCAGCCTCCGAAATACCCCCTTACGCATCCCACACGATATCCTATATAATATCCTTTCTATGTCAACGTACAAACAGGGTCTCAATTTCTTTTCTTTTTTTTTTCTCCCTCCACGATGGTACAAATCTGAGGATCGCGGTTAAGACATCCTTGATGCTACTTTTTTTTATTCGCTTTTCGCTGAAAACACGACTCGTGAACGATATTAGTTGGATATTTAATTAATATCTGAATTATGTTCTTGCATTGTCTCAATGAGAGATAATTTTTCATGAGATATTTTAAATATTATAATTGACTAATATCAATGAAAAATTTCAAACTCCGAATTACGTGTAATACTGTATTTAAGAGAATAGGGCAATTGAAATTGTGAATGTCATGTAGTTTGCTGAGACTTTCAATTTACTTAACGAATACGATTACAAACAATATTTCGAGACGTTACGCATTTTGACATATTGATAAATTATGAAATAGTGATGGTAAAAATAGATTTCTACAGTTTAGAAGTACAGAAACGCACACCTCTTCCTCTTTTAAGGCAAGACAAAAAAAGCGACGTCATGTTCCAATGGAAATTCGTGAAATGAAATATCGTTCACGTATTGTGGCATCCATCGCAACGCATTTTTAGCTCGAACGGGTTCTCCAGGGCCACTTCCACCTCCACCGTCATCTCTTTCTGATCTCGAATCCCTCCCTCCCTTCTCAGCTTCTCTCTCCCTGCTTTGCTTTATTTTACGCCGGTTTCCGATCCTTTATTCTCAATTTCACCTATTTTTCAACTTCATCAAATTCCCCCTCTTCCTTCTGCCTGACTTCCCGTTCACCGGAAACGCCCCCGCACTCGTCAAAAAAAAACGCCACCCCCTCGTTCATTCAACCTTACTCTCTACGGTTTCAGGAACTGTATTGTTTGCGGCGAAACACTCGAAAACGCCAAACTCATCTGAACGATCTCGAGCGAACACAGAATCTTTTAGACACCTCGTACATCATTCTGGCCTCATACGAGAACGTTATTAAGGTTACATGAACGGCGGGTTTGCTACTAAAGAAAATGAAATGAAATTTTGAGTGTAGATGCGGTCGAAATCATCAATAAGCTTCGTATCAGGATCTGTCCGTTCACTGTCAAATAAAAAATAATTTTTCATCAGAATTCAACATACAATTTTTTTACACTCAGAAATGGTGAATTCGTGACAGCACCGAATGAAGAAGACGAACCGAGTGGCGCACTCGCTTTTATAATAATACTTTACTATTATTTTATTAGAACTGGTAATTACGAAAAATATAGAGTTTCGAACAGACCGGGAGTTGAACACCAGATCCCTGGATTGTTCTGCCAATTCTGATTATTATCACACAGACGTCCTAAAATCTGTCTCGTTATTTTTTACACTCGTATAATTTATTTTCTTTGTTTTTAAACATTTCAGTCAGGTTCTTACACATTATTAGTAAAATAATACGCCATGTTTTTGCGGTATTTGTCTGTTGGAATAATTTTTGTTTTTGGAAAATGCATTACGGTTTTTTTTTTTTTTGTTAATTCACTGAAGTGACGGGTCACAACAGGAAGATTCTGTACCCCTCTCAGTGCTTAGGCA